>OX940974.1:124765554-125011991 GCA_954871275.1 Leptopterna dolabrata | reverse complement strand
ATAACAGTAGAGTATCGAAAACACGTAATATAAAGAGCCCAAAACAGTTAAATTATAATGAATTCAGACAATCTAGACAACATGGTCAAGAGAAACCTGCAAGTTTCCAGAAAAGAGCTCAACCAAAAAGTACGGAGTTAGTACCAGGAAAGCATTGTTTTAGATGTGGTAGAACGGCGCATAAAGGTATGAATACATGCCCAGCAATAGGGGAGGTATGTCAACAGTGTAAGGGGCGAAACCATTTTGCAGTGGTGTGCCTAAAATCAGGGAACGTGAAAATGAAGAAAGAACGGATGAATGCCAGACAAACAAATAAGTTGGAGTACATGCTACGAGAGGGGAGCGAAGTGAATCAGAATCGGGTGAGTATAGTGATTCGGAGGTTGTGGCTAGGATTAGAAGAATGGAGAAGGGTTCAGAAGTGATACTCGACGTGATGATAAATGGGAAACGTATAGAAATGTTGTTCGACACAGGGGCAGCTAAAACAGTCGTGAGTGAGAAGGTGTGTTAAGAGGTTGGAGCACCTACAGACAGAAGTCAGCTAGTCTACTTCCATACACAGGTGTGAAGGTAGAAACGCTAGGGAAGACAAAAGTGGAGGTGCACGCATTCGGGAAAAGTCTGAAGTTACCAATGGTAGTAACTAGACAAGATGATATTCCGCTGTTTGGAATCGATTGGCTATTAGCATTTGGAGTTCCCTTACCCCAAGAAACAAGGATTAGGAAGCTGACCACCCAACAGAATAAGGCTGAGGAAGATGATGTAGACATTAGGAAACTATTGAACAAGTTCAAAAAAGTTTTTGAGCCAGGGACAGGAACAATTCTGACACACAAGGTGGCGATCCATTTGAAGGAAAATGCAATTCCGCAAGTATTCAAGCCTCGAAGAGTACCATTCAGTTTACAAGCACGAGTAGAAGAAGAACTCACTAGGCTAAAGGAACAAGGCATTATTGAGGAAGTAGATGCCAACAAAACTCCAATCGAATGGGCGTCACCAATGGTGGTTGCAACGAAAGCAAACGGGAAATTGAGGTTATGCAGCGATTTCAAGGTGACATTAAACAAGTATATCCACACAGACCCGCATCCTCTGCCAACATTCGAAGATTTAGTTGCAAAACTTGCTGGAGGGCGAAGGTATTCAGTGATTGACTTGAGAGACGCATATTTGCAATTGGAAGTAGAAGAAAGTTCAAGGAAATACCTAGTCATTGCCACTCATAAAGGATATTTCCGCTATAAAAGGCTACCATTTGGGATATGTTTTGCGCCATGTTTGTTCCAGAGGGTAATGGAAACTATACTAGCTGGGATACCAGGGGTCTCGAATTATATTGATGATATAATTGTCACGGGAAGTACAAAGGAAGAGCACATAAGGAGACTTGAACTGGTGTTGAAAAGGCTGGAGGACGCAGGGGTGAGAGCGCAACCAGAGAAGTGTAAGTGGCTCCAAGAGCAAGTGAAATATATGGGGCACTTGATAAATAGTGCGGGAGTGCATCCAACTCAGGAGAGGTTGGAAGCCATATCAAAAATGCCTGCGCCAGGTAACCAGAAGGAGTTGAGATCATTTTTGGGCGCAATAAATTATTATGGTAATTTAATTCCTAACCTACAGGGGGAATGCTCAGCGCTCCACCGACTATTAGCCAAAAACACGAAATGGGAGTGGGGAGACATGGAAACTCAGGTGTTCCAGAAGGTGAAGAGATTGCTCATATCGGCAAATTCGCTGACGCACTACAATCAGGAACTTCCCGTCATCGTGTCAACAGATGCAAGTGACAGGGGATTAGGAGCAGTCTTATTCCATAAATATTCAGATGGGTCAGAGAAACCGATAGTGTTTGCTTCAAGAACACTGAAAACGGCAGAGAAACGATATTCAGCTATTGATAAAGAGACTCTGGGAATTATTTTTGCGGTCAATAAATTCAAACAGTATCTGTATGGTCGTCATTTCGTGTTACGTACGGATCACAAGCCATTAGTTCATTTTTTTGGGGAGTCCAAAGAGATCCCAAAGATGGCGGCAAATAGACTCACGAGATGGGCAATTATATTGGCGTCGTTCGACTACGAAATTGAACGTCAAGCAGGAAGTAAAAATGCACCTGCGGACGTATTATCAAGGTTGCCAATGGACTCCACCGAGCAGTCCGATGAAGAAGAAGAGGGTAGTTCTTATGGCAGAAGATTGAATTTTATTCGATTGCAAGATGTAGCCTTAAGCCAAAAACTATTGAAGGCCGAGTTGGTGAAAGATGCGACACTAGCAAGGGTTTTGATTTTCCTTGGCTCTGGGTGGCCGCAGTCAAAGCAAGAATTGCCTCAGGAGATGCACACGTACTTTGAGAAAAAGGAAGAACTGTCAAAAGAAGAAAATATGCTGCTTTGGAGAGGGCGGCTGGTGATCCCAACAGGATTAAGAGCGCATGTTCTGAATACACTACATGAAGGCCATCCAGGCATCACGGGAATGAGGGCTGTAGCACGCTGTCATGTGTATTGGCCAAACATGGACAAGGATATTGAAGCTCATGTCCAGGGGTGTACATGCTGTCAAGCAACTCGGCCAGCAGACATGGAGGTACCCCTATATTCATGGACGGTGCCAGCAAAACCTTGGACCAGAGTGCATGTCGATTTTTGCGGGCCATTTCAGGGGAAAATGTGGTTTTTAGTTGTAGACGCCACAACTAAGTGGCTGGAAGTTTTTCACATGGAGCGTACCACCACTGGAAAGACAATAAGGCACTTAAGAGAAGTGTTTTCAAGGTTTGGGCTGCCGAGGAGTCTAGTTTCAGACAATGGACCACAGTTCAGTGGACACGAATACAAAGAATTTTGTGAAAGCAATAATATCGTGCACATCCGGTCAACGCCGTATCATCCTAAGACGAATGGGCTAGCGGAGCGAGAGGTACGAACGTTCAAGCCAAGAATGAAAGCTCTGGCCACAATAAGAGATATGGATTTGAGACTGCAAACGTTCTTGATGTCATACCGCACCACACCACAGAGGACGACAGGAAAAATGCCAGCGGAGATGATGTTTGGTCGAAGGATCAACACAAGACTGGATTTGCTGAAACCATGCATAGGAAGTCACATTGACACGGCGGTGGTGAAACAGAAAGTGGTTCATGACGGGAAGGCGAAGTTCAAGGAGTTTGGTGAGGACCAGGAGGTTTGGGTGCTGAATCCAAATGGGAAAGGTTACACGGAGGGGAGGATAGTGAAGAGACTAGGACTCTACTCGTACCTGGTAGACCTAGAGGGGGTGCAGAGAAAAAAAAACATGCAGACCAACTACGTCACAGAAGAAATACAGATGGAGGCCCAACATAAGCTGGAGGGGGAGAAGATGTAGCGACCTGCATTCGTTATGTTGTGTTGTAACCCATGTGGTTACCAATGTCCCGTTACTAGTAAACAATAAAAAAGTCATTCTTCGTTTGGTAATAGTGAGTTACACTTAATCATTCCGTAATACTTTACAGTAAGTACACGGAGATACTACAAATTCCTCGAAGTTTCCCCATTCTGCAATCGTTTCTTCATTAATCGAGACATCCTCAGGGGATACAAGTTCTGTCCCTGTCTTCAGACTATTTTATAAGGAGTTTAAAATCGTTCGTTGTTAAGAAATTGGCCAATTGTTGAGAAACTGGAAGGCGCTGTCTTACGTATGCTCACTTTTTAATAACAGAACTGGTCGCGTCAATGCCATTATTTGTAGAAAGGTACCCAGGTGCAGCTCCTTCGTACCACTTCGATCGTTTTGATACCCACTGTCCTTCGAAGTATTCCAAACAATCTTCCACTTTTTGGTCATATTTACCCTTCCAGAGAGAAACAAAAGTTCAGTAGCCTTCAAGAAAGACCTTTCATGAGTGAAGGTTTGAAGAGCGCTGTGTTAAACTGTCACTGAAGTCCCAAAATAATGTCCTAAACCAAGGATAAATTTCTATCGTTCGATAACAATGTTTCAGTGGGCAAAGTATTAGCCTGTCGTCAACATTTTTGTTGACTTACTGTTGATACATGGACTTTCTAGTATTTTGTAATCTGGCGCGCGCATCGGAATAGGTAGTTTACCGCTCGCTTCACCTTTCTACGCGTGCAGATTGCTGTCGTGCGTATGCCCTTTTCCGTAGTGCGATTTATTATTCCCCCTTATCAAAATGGGGGCTCTCATTTGAGTGGTGGCAAAATTTTAAATTTCTAAAATTTTCATAGAATTCCGATTTTGGATTTGGAGATCCTAGGTACGTAAAAAATCATCCGAGTTACCGTTTGAATTTTTTGTTTCTTCTTACTCGCCTTCTAAGGAACGAAGAGGTGGGGAGGGGGGGGGGGGGTCGTGGGACGTAATGGCAGAATGTATACCTAGTCACATAGGTAATCGAGAAGTAGTTATTGACCGAGACAATTGTATTAATCCATAGTCATAAATAGTTTCACTTTTCAGGGTAGGATCGGAAATCGAATGAAAGAAAACTACGTAGGTTGTCAACGCATGCGTATTGCAGGAAAAAACATTCCCGGTAGGTTCATCTACTTACTTGCCCCCTTCCTTTCTCCAAAAGAACATAGGTATCCCATGATAGAAGTAATAACTCTTCCCGAAAACTATATATATATCCCCTGATAGCTCTGATCATATATGGAATTCATACGGTACAGTTCGTAGGACCCAACCTGCAAAGGCCCCTACACAATGGCCCACGCTACGCCAGCCTCGGCCAAGATACGCAACTGCCGCATGTGTGGACCTTGGAAAAGCTGGCGATGGCTGGTGCGTGCTGAGGCTGGCCGGCATTTGCCTCCTTCGAGGTTTTTTACGAAAGATCAAAGGAAGCCAGCATGAGCCAGGATCTGCGCGCGCACGTTTTCATGCCCAGGATCGTCGACCAGTCACCACTGTCCCAACGGCGCGCGGCGGCCGGTGTGTGGATGAGCGACGCTGGCCCACGATTTCGTCACCATCGAAATGGGCCGGTGGCCATGCTAGGCCATCAAGCTGGGCCAGCACATTGTGCTGTAGAAGAGGCTTAAGGTTCCTAAAATGTCAGTAAAATCGGTCGAATATAATCGGAGTTACGACAGTGTCAGGAATTCCATGTTTGCATAGGTACCGATTTTGTTGAACCAACCCTGTACCTACATATAGTTACCCAACTAATTTCAGCTCGTTAGAATCTTTCTACAAAATAGTGGTTACAAGGAACTGCGTGCAGCCAGACACACCGACAAATTACCGACACGGAAGGGTAGAAATTTCTTATTTGCCGCCTGAAACCCAATATGCGACTTGAAATTTTGACTTTGGGGGGGCCACGATTTAAATGTTGACATAGGTATCTTTAATTTCCGATCATAAATACTAGTGATGGGGCGAGAAGAGAAGATAAACCTGAAACTTCACCCAAGGAATTTATCAAGATACGTAGATGCCCTCCTACCTTAGTATTGACGATGTTGATCACCTGAGTGTCTTTCCCTTGCTGACAGGCATACATCAGAGAAGTGGCTCCAACTTTTTTTGGAAGGAAAGCTCCAGTCATAGTCCCAAATTTCGTGGTATTGAATCTGCAACAAATATGAACCCGAAGCGGTGGGTTATGGATAAGGTTACAACATTTATTTATGTACATACAAAATTTATTTATGTACCTACATATTTGCCGATTGTGAGATAGGTTATTGCTCAGACTCGGATGACACCTGTCATGGTGACATCCGTGACAATCGTCCGTCCGTCGTTTCCTTGCCGGTAATTTGGTTTTTCGGGGTATAGGTTCGTGTTGGACCATCAACATTTGCTGTATAAGTAGAAATTGGTTCCACGACGGCACCGGCTAATGTCTAACAAAACAGCTAATTTTGAGCTTGGAACACAAGATTCTGTGGGTCTACTGTGTATAATTTAATGGTTCCACGGCGCACTAAGAGGGCAAGGGGGAAAACGACTGGGTATATACCCAACTAGCACAATTGGTCGGATTCGATCGTATTTGACTCTTACAACTTAATCTGTAGTACATCCGACGCCAGAAATTTGTACGTATGTAGGTATGCCACATGACCTTATGATTACGTCGCACCGACGTTGCCGACCTAAACTACATCATTCAGAAGTCGATGCCGTAATTCCGTAATACAAATCAAGTGGTGAACTGCGAAGTAGGAACGACGTCGGAATTCTGTATTACATGAGACCAACGTCTTTACGACCTCGAAAGGCTGTGCTACAAGTCAGGTGGTGAATTGCCTCGTCGCAACGACATCGGATTTCTGTATTACGGCTTATCAACATCGTTACAACCTCAAATGGTTAGACGAACAATTACGTGATTGATGACGACGTCGTTCCGACATCATGATTATATTCTACGAGTTACAAGGTGACAGACGACGTTCGGACGTCGGTTTAATGTGAAGCACTTACAGTAGAGCTGCAACGTTGTACCGACTTCAACCACATTTATGCGACGCCGCAGCGACGTCTCTTCTTCGTATTTCATAATTATAGGTATGCGTCGTTCCAACGTATTTTATTATACGAACTTCGCAAAAAAACTACTATCCCAAATCTCAAAACCGTATACTGAAAATTATTTTGCGATCATCTTGAAACGTACTTATTTGCACGCCGCTATCCGCCCATCCTGAGGGAACCACACCGGCTCCACTTCGTTGAGGATATTATTAAGCCTATAATACTGCAGTGTAGCTTCCACACATCGTTACTCTGGTAGACATTGGCAGAAGGCAGATATTCGACTATGTGAAGGTTGCGTATAAAACCAAATTTTGAACACACATCGAATTTGAACGTGACAACAAATGAAATAAATTTTGTGTTAATCCCTAACTTTAACGTTGGTTTTAAATCTTAAGAATAAGAACATAATCAATAAGAACATGAGCAGACAGGAAATTAATGGTAAAGTTATAAAATTAAGTTATCGAAGAAGAAGGTTGAATCTCCATTGCTCGAATTTTAAGGGACCTTCGAATAAGTGCGAATTATTGAGAGTATGATTTAATGGATGGGTAGATTTTGAGTTAGTGAGTTAGTAGAGTTGATGATAGGACTGGAAAAAACGGACCAAGTTAAATAATTAAAAGGGACCAATTTAATCACTGCTACAGATCTTTCGTTTGCGAAGCATTCTGTATACCCAGAGAGCCATAGTTGAGCCCTAATTGCGTGGAACAACGTGTATCATCAAGTTGGAGAGCTCAGATAAATCTATTCAGTAACATCGCAGCATGAACTAGAGGAACTTGCCGCCACCGTCGACCCTACCTCACTGGCATGTGTTGGCAGTGGCAGAATTCATCATAGTACGACTTCGCTCTGATGGTTTGATCTCTCCAAAACCTTCTTTCTAGTTGATTTTCATCTCGATTCTGGTTAATTTGTGGTTCTTTACTTTCCTCTTTTGTTCTGGACATTTTATTGAGTTGGTTATTCGGAATTCAATGTTTATTATCTACGACATACTCGTAGTTGGTACCTGTCTGTATCGCTATTGTCACTTGAATTATGGGAAATTATTACTGGACTATATATTTTCATATTTCCGAACTTTTCTAATGACAATTTGCGCATTGACGAGCTTCAACTTTTTGGATACATTCATCATGCTACTAATCTCGGGTAACTGAGGTAAAAGACCGGGACACTGCGAAGATATAGGGAACATCGGATTTTGCCCTTTTAATTTAAATTTATTGTAAATCTCAGATTCTCGAATTCATTTCGGAATCAATCCACCTATGTCGTTGAGAAAGGCAACATTTATCGGTAAATATATTAGGTTTAACCGCAGTCGGGCTTTAACGATAACCTTATACATAGATAATAGTAGGTCGCAAGCATTTTAACCGACCTCCTAGTCTGGCAACTACTACATGATGAACAACATTTCAAATCTTAGCTACTCTCCCGGGCAACATTATTCCCCAAGGTTATTGTTTATTTTCGTATTCGAGGTGTCGACGAAGCCCACGATCAGGAAAGAACCGAGGAAGAATAGAGAATCGATGACGAAAAAGTACAATATAAGACAAAGTAAAGTGAAATATCAACGTCGAAATCGCGTGCGAAGGGGTGGATGGGAGGAAGTTGAGTCGGCCCATGACCTAGAACCGCCCTCACCATCCTCCCCCGATTTCCACTAGCTCTTGACCATTGGGCCAGGTCGAAGGTTGCATGCTCATTACCTCTAGGACCTTACCGATTACCATACCTAAAACAGGCTCAGGGGTAACCCTTGGCAGCTAGGACCTTGAAAATAATTATGTGACCACCCTTGAACAGAACAAAATTAATTAAGGAGAGCTAGGCACGTCATTATGTGTTTTTATATTATTAATTTCAAAAATGAACCTTTGGACTCGAGCATGAAAAATATGGCCATTAGTGGTCTTGATGAACAAGAGAATTGGTCGTCACTAAATTTCCAATTTTTCAATTTCTATGTGACATCTGGAATCAGCGAATTTAATTAGACGTTTTTCACGTCAATAATTGTTTTTCTGTCCGTTGCGTACATGAATAAACCAGAATGTTTTCCTACGCATGAGCAGGCCACATACCTACTGCTGTCCTAGGTGTACCTAGATCATCGACAGACGGGCTACAGCGGCAGGAATGGGACTGCCCTCCTTTATTGATGCCCCGCGAGCTTTGCAGCAGATTATACAAAACCATACCAAAGAATTTATATTCATTCCTCTTTAGATTAAAAAATTTAATAACTAAACTCACGGTATTGGTTGTGGCCAAAGCATACTTATTACAAGCACCGCCCTAAGCCACAGCAAAAATGAGCAACGATCTCATATTAAAAAAAAAAAGATTAAATAATACTAATAGAAAGAAACAAGTTTTAATATAACCAGAGATTACGGAGCACGAAGACACAAGTGTTACCCTCGTGTTAACTCACTGACTGCGCGAGGCAGATAGACACGGAACTATATTTGTCCGAAAGCGTCTACAACATAAGTTGCGATTGGAAAGTTTGATTTCGGAGGACAAACATTGCTTGTCTTCCACAAGTGATCACAGGTAAGTCAGTCAGGGGTTCGAAAAGAGTAATCTCTTTTTTTTTTAATCATATACTTTTTTCTCAACGGTATTATATGTTTTTGGGGTGCTGAATCAGATTCTGGGTTTTCCCATCTCGTATCTGGTCTGCATTTTTCAAAAAACGCAACAAACAGCGAAAATATCGCAATTTTTTCAGTTTTTTTTTTCTTACATATCGAAAACAGTTGATCTAGTACAAAAAAATCTTGTACACAGATTTTTTGTATTGTTTTGTTTGATTGTTTTGTGTTGTTTTGTTTTGTGTTTTGTTTTGTTTTGAATTTTTTAATCTTTAATTTTTTATACAAATTAAAAATTTAAAAAGTGTCTACGTATTTTATATGTAGACTTTTTTTCGCCAGCTGCACGGTTTAGACGCTAGATCACGTTGAAATATCACGAAACCCGACCAACCGCCTAGTTTTGTAAATAATGAAAATAAAACATCTAGATAAGGTGAAATCTATAGATGTCAGATTTTGCACCGTCACTAGACTTTTTCTATGAGGAAGCAAAATGGGAAAAAAATAAAAAGAGCCTACTTAATTCATTAAACAGAATAATAATTCATATTGATTTATTGAATATGAATAATAATTATGGGATCCGCATATTATTTGGACTTATTTCGGTAGTATATTCGGATCCGTATATTATTTCGGAAGTAGAGATAGCTGGCCACAAGTTTCGGGTGGAAAATAAAATAAAATTTTTGGGATTATGGTTGGACAGAACTCTGACTTGGAAGGCACACATAGCTCATGCAATTGGCAAATGTGAAAAGTACCTAAACGTTTTGAAAATGGTCACCAACGTGAACTGGGGGGCAGACCCAATCACTGCTTTGACATTCTATCGAGCCACCATCACAGCGATTATGGATTATGGCTCAGTTTTCTTCGGACAAGCAGCAAATTCAAATTTAGTCAAGTTATGTAGAATTCAACACAAATGTATCCGGCTGTGTATAGGTTATTCATCATCAACGCCGATAGATGCGATACTGGCCGAAACTGGGGAATTGTCTTTACGGTTCAGAAAACAATATTTGTCAGATAAATACGTCATTAGACAAATGACATGCGATGGGACCCCCATACAAGCGGTTAAGGATTTGACCACGGCCGGCTTCAGAGAAGGCCCCGGCAGTAGATATTTGGCAACGTCGCACGTCAGGCCGGCCGCGACAACAAACCACCCATAAGCCTAGGTTTGTTTATTTCCGGGTTTCAATGATTTACCTGTATCTTCTCGCGAAAATCCTTTGTAAAAGTAATTGTTCACAAACGTTATTGTTAACGATAACGGAATGCCGGAAAAATGTGTCGTGCCCGGGTGCAATAGTAATTACCGAAGCACAAAAGAATATGTGTCTTCATTTCGTTTTCCAAAGGATGAATGGAAGAAGTTGAAGTGGATTCGTGCGATTCCCCGTGCTAATTGGGAACCAAAACCAAGGTCAGTGGTTTGTATTAAACATTTTTCCGAAAATGATTTAGTTAAAGTCGATAAGTACCTTCAAGACGGAGAACAGAAAGAATGGACCCTTACAAAACCGTCTTTGTCCCCCGATGCCGTACCCAGGATTTTTCCTAACCTTCCGTCCTATCTTACTTCCACTTCATCAAAAAAACGCCGTCCACCCGAAGAAAGGAGATTAGAAAGCGAGAAAAAAGCAAAGAAGGAGGAAAAAGAAAAACTCAGAATTAAAACTGCTAATGACCTGATTAAACATTTTCACGATTTTGTCGCCAAAGTTGAATCTAAAATAAATAGTTCCTGTTGGCTCATATTTTCGGACGATTCCCATTGTTTAATCTATCAAATAGATTTATCATGTGAAGTCCCCCGTGTTGCAAAAAGTATTCGAGTAAATAGCCAAATGATAGTTGAAGTTCATGTTGGAGGTGTCATATTGACGAAGGAACAAGTTAACCAGGGGTTACTCAAAACTTGGACACATTTTCAAGAAATAGTCTCATTTTGTGAGAAATTCTCTCGGGACCGTAAATGTGATAAGGACCTTATAATAAAAACGATATCTTCGTATTTAGAGGTTTTGAAAGATGCAATCGAGGAAGAAAATCCTACTGATATTAAGTTGAAGAAGCTAGTTACTCTGCGTGATCAGTTTGTTTTCCTTTTTGACAAAAAACCAAAACATAGCGCCGATACGATCATTCAAGCATTTCTAATATACTTACAGTCTCCAAAATCCTATAGTGCAATTCGAGAAAGCAATATATTATCCCTGCCCCATCCTCGAAACCTCCAGAAAATTTCCGCAGGCTTTGCTTTATCACCCAGTAGAAAGGACAGCACTGTGAATTTTTTGCAACAAATGTCAAGAAATTTAGGTGATCGGGTAACTCTTCAAATTGATGAAATTCATGTTAAACCATCTGCTGATTACAAAAATGGGACAATCATTGGATACGCGGAGAACAATTCTTCAGGAGATCTAGCTAGAACAGTTGTTGCTTTCCTGATAAGTTCTTGCTTCGCAAATTTTAAAGAGATAGTGAAATTGCACCCTGCAAAACAAGTCACCGGTGGACAATTAGCATCAATGACACAACAAGTGATTTCAGAAGTTGTGAATTGTGGTTATTCTGTCTTAGCTATAATCACGGATAACAACAGAATTAACTGAGTGATGTTCAAGGAGTTAACTCGGGATTCTGAGTCGAAGTATTATTTCAAGTCTGAAGGAAAACAAGATAAAATTTTCGTCCTTTTTGACAGCGTTCATATTTTCAAAAGCGTTCGAAATAACTGGTTAAACCTGAAAGATTCCCAAAAAACCTTTCACTTCCCATGCCCTGCAGCTGAAAGAATTCAAAATGATGCGATTATTTTATCCAATAATAATTACGACTCCATGTCGGAAGCGAAATTCGTCGACCTTAGAAGTTTGTACCACCACGAGTCCAATATGCTTATGAAGTCTGCTCCAAACCTGTCCTACAAATCTGTGTATCCTTCACTCCTAGAACGGCAGAAAGTATCTCTTGCGTGCAAAGTTTTCAATGAAAAAACCGTTTCTGCCCTCAAAAAACGCGAGTGTTTCCAAACATTTATGTTCGTCAATATGATGTTGTGTTGGTGGTCAATTGTGAATATCAATAGCACATGTACCCACATCTCCAAACGTAATCCCTTGGTTAGACCATTCACTTCAAATGTTGAGGTGGACGAAAGACTTACGTACCTTGGAAATTTTCTGATTTGGCTTGAAAAATGGCATGCACTTAAAGAGCTAAACCCTACCTACGGATTTTTGACTAAAGATACGTATAGTGCTATCCATCATTCGACTGCAGTGATTGTTATGATAATAGAATATTCTATGGCATTCATCAAGCCTGATCACCTCCTGACTGCAAAATTCCAAACAGATAATTGCTGTGTCGTGATAATACAGATAATCAATAGCTGATACGTATAGCACGGTAGAATATAATATTGAAGTGAACAATTTTGAAGGAAGCAACATTACGTTGCAACGTGACAACGTCTGGGAAATAATAATGTTGTGGTTGGACTATAATATTCTCCCCCACTTGGTGCCTGTCCTCAGTATAGGATGTATTCGTTCAGATAGGCTGGTGGCCTCTTGACTCTTGTTGAACGCCGGAGTGAGTGGTGAGTTGGCTCTTGAGTTTGGATTTCCTCCTGCGTTGGCTCTTTTCTATTTTGTTGTGGTATTTCCTCTCGGTCTTGACGAGTCTCCCCCACTTGAGGAACTGATTCTTGTAATTCCTGGATTCGTGAGTGATATATTGGATCGAATTGAATATGTTGTTCTTGCGAGTTTGCTTCCCCTAGGTATGTGTGCGTGGATGTTGCTAAACCTGACTTCTTTGTTATTAACTTCCGATTTCCTCAATTGGTTGATACGTCGTTTCAGAGATCTGCCTTCGTCTAAATTGATTATGTAATGTAATTTCCCTAATTTTCGTTGTACTGTTCCAAATTTCCATGTTGGTTGATTGTTAATATAAAATTTTGCTTGTACCCTATCCCCTTCTTCAAGACTTCTTGTTCTCGGTTTGCTTCTTTGTGTAGATTTTGCTTCATGGAAAGGTCGCATGGCATCAAGTTCTATCCTGATTTGTCGATTCAGGTACATTTCCGCTGGGGATAGACCGTTGGCTAATGGTGTTGCTCGATAACGCAAAAGTATTTTCTGTATCTTTTGGCTCATTGGAATTCTCTCTTTTACCATGGCTTTTAGACGATCCTTGAGCGTCTGAACGTTGCGTTCCGCTAATCCATTGGTTGCTGGATGGCCTGGTGCTATATACTTCTGCTTTATTCCGTTCATTTTACAATATGTTTGAAATTCATCGCTGGTAAATATGGAAGCATTATCTGATACCATCACTGTCGGATAACCATGGCTGGAAAAAATGTCATTCAACAAATGTATAGTGACAGTTGAGTTAGGTGCTCCTCGATGAATCTTGACTTCAGCCCAGCATGATTTGGCATCTATCAAGACCAGGTAATAAAAGCCTTCGTACGGCCCTGCGTAGTCAATATGGATACGGTCCCAATTGTTTTCAGGAGGATCCCAGTGGTGTACTGGAGCTGTTGGAGGATTGTGTTTTACTCTCGAACAGTCTTCACAAGACTTCACCAGCGTCTCAATGTCTCTGTTGATGGTTTTCTACGTACAATACCGTCTTGCTAGTTGCTTCATTTTTGTCATACCTAGATGAGTTGCATGGAGTTCTCTTAGTACTTCATCCTGCAGACTTTTTGGAATTACGATTCTTCCATCTTTGAAGAGGATTCCGTCATCAAGTGTGTAATCATTTTCTATCGATGTTGTTTGTAGTTGCTTCTTAACTTCCGATAATTCGTCATCCTTGTCTGTTTCCTCTTGTATTTTTTTTTTTGGAGTTAGAATTTCGTTGGATATCTGGAAAATTGTGGATGAACATATAACATGGACTTCATGGTTGATTACTGTGATGAATTTAAAATTGGCATCACGGTGGTGTGAGGGAAAATGCCCAGGCGGTTATGAGCGAATCACCACCGACGTCTGGGATCTTTTTGGAGAGGTTTTTGGTTGAATTTTCCTAGGCGGTTATGAGCGAATCACCACCGACATCTAGGATCTTTTGTGGAGTAGGTGTCCAGGTGGTTATGAGCGAATCACCACCGACATCTGGAATCTTTTAGAGGAGGTTTTGCCTAGGCGGTTATGAGCGAATCACCACCGAAATCTAGGATCTTTTGGGGAGTAGGTGTCCAGGCGGTTATGAGCGAATCATCACCGACGTCTGGAATCTTTTAGAGGAGAGAGAGCAAGGTAGGAGGAGAGAAGAGAGAGCTGGTTAGAGGAAGTGTCGAATGACTAGAAGGGCGCAGGATTCGAGTTTTTATAGCCAGGGAGGCTTTCTCCCTCCAACCCCTGGCCAGGTTGTGCACTCGGGTCCTGCGACCTGTCTCCCCACTCATACTGTATATTTACGGGAACTCAAGTTTGCGGACAATGTTAGCGAGGACTTAATTTCTACGGTGGAATGGTTCCCGGAGGGGCTCACGACAATTACCATGTCAGTTGAGTGTCCTTCCTGTTTTATTGATGCTCTTGACAAACAGTCGACGTTTTTATTGTCTTCACCTTTCCTGAATAGAACATCGTAATCAAATCCAGCAAGGAAAGAGGCATAACGTAAGAGTCTTGCTGATGTCATTTTAGGTAATCCTAGCTTTTGGATGAAAAATTCTTGTTAATGCTTGATTGTCTGTTACTAGCGTGAATTTTCTTCCGTACAAGTAGTAGTAAAAATGATCTACACCATACACAATTGCCAAGGCTTCTCGATCTATTTGCGAATAGTCCCTTTCAGCATCTGACAGTGCACGTGAAGCAAATGCTATTGGCTTCTCTATGTTATTTATTTTGTGAGACAATACTGCTGCAGTACCAGTTGGACTCGCATCTGTGGCAAGTGTGACAGGTAGTTCTGGATTGAAAGGAATTATCACCCTATCACTCACGATTTCAGCTTTCAATTTGTTGTATGCGTCTTCACAACTTGATGTCCATTCGAATTTTTGATTTTTCTGCATGAGCTTTCGTAACGGATATGTCGTTGTAGACATGTCAGGTATAAACCGAGAGTAATACGTAAGCATCCCTAAGAATCTCTGAAGCTCTTGTCTTTTCTTTGGTCTCGGCATATCCACCACAGCTTTTATACGTTTGGGTGTCTTCATGATCTTGTTGTGACTTACAAGATGTCCCAAATATTCAACTTCTGTTTGAAAAAAAGTACATTTGTTTCTGTTAACGTGTAAATTATACTTGTTCAGTCTCTGTAGACTAGAGATTTTGTTGGCATTCTTCCCGTGAATTTCCATGAATTAAAATGTCGTCAAAATAGGCTATGACTTTTGGAAGTCCTTGTAGAACTTGATCCATAATGCGGTTGAAGCAAAATCACTATGTTCAACGTTCGGTGGATCAACAAAGTTATACCTCCTCTAGTACTGAGTTTTTTAGATTGTTTCCAAAAAGTACCAACCTTGTATGCACCAGCACTGATTATATATTCAACCTCGACTATAGGACACTCTTCACAATGATAAAGGTCCCCTGTTTCCATCCGGGCAGTTGCATGTCAATCAATCAAAAAATTTTGGAATTTTCGAATAAAAAATGGCAAAATTATAGATTGATCACCGATGTTTCGAAGACGGGGAATTTTGTAGAGACGGCCGTACTTGATGTTCAGACGAATTCTACATTGGAATAAAAATTTTCGGAGGGAACCAGCAGTTATACGGCAGAGGTAATTAGAATTTCGCAAGCTCTCCAATATATTTTGTCCAACTTCGGTCAGATAGCAAGTAGCACTTTAATTGTTTGTACTGATCCGTTAAGTACGCTATACACATTATCCAGCCCATATCTTAACAAATTCAGGAACCACTTCGTAACAGAGATAATTAAACTGGTTTCAATGCTCAGTGATAGAGCGACAGATATTATATTCTTCTGGGTAAAATCGCATGTGGGTCTGTCTTTCAGTAAACGGGTAGATACGTACAGCGGCAAAGAGAGCACCACGAGAAGCTCTATCAATAAACTACTTTATCCCTAAAGAAGAATTGTACAGTAAAATGAAGTTCAAACAGGTAAGAAATTGGCAGAACCTTTATAGTCTAGGAAAGCATGCGAAATTCTGCAAGGACCTCAACTCAAAAATCGGTTCCGTTCCATGGTTCAGGCAGTTGGATAAACCGAGGCGATTTATACGCATTTTTTGTAAGGACCAACCACGCCACCAGCCCTGTATACCTAAATCGTATAAACCGCAGGGAATATGCCAGTTGCGACTGCGGGGAACCGACAGGGAGTATGGAGCATTTGTTGATTGAATGCCCAATATACGCCATAGACAGGAAAAATATGTTTAGAAGTATGACCGGGGAAAGTAGCAAACCCCTTTAATTATAAGACGTACTAAAAACGTGGAGGCGTGGAATGACACATTTGCTTTTATCGAAAATAACAATATAAAGGTATAATATTAATAGCGAAGTAAGACAATAATACATTTTAATTTTTAATTGTGTATTGCCAGATTGAAGAATTATTTTTGTATTAAGGTGAAATATGGCTGTATGTTACAAGACTATGCCAAATAAACAAAACAAAAAAAATTAGTTGGACTACCGGAATGAAAACCCCTGCGGTCAAGCCATTTGTTAATTCGAATGAAAACATTGGCTGGCCAAGACCTAGTAGAGAAAGTCCTGAGGACCGAAAATATCACAACATTCCCCAGTATACTAATATCAAAAATATACCTACTATAAAATGGTATCACAGAAAATATCACAAATAATATGCTAATCATCTGATCGTTCTGTAATTCACAGGGGACCATCTAGGAGCTACACCCCAACTACCCACAGAATTTGAGAAACATATGGCCATTGATTCGCAAGGAATGTTTGTACTTCGGATTCATGTTTTTGCGCTTGAGCAGTGGCCGTACCAATGATCCGATTGTTCTGTAATTCATAGTGGACAATCTGGGGCCCAACCGGCAAATTTCAGCAAAATCGCATTCGAATTGGGGAAACTATGTATGACACGGACAGACAGGCACCGAACCAAATTTTTTTTGTTCATATTGCAGAGGTACCTGTCAACAAAATCCAAAATAACCACCATTCTTCAAATGAAATAATATCTCGGAATAACCAACTCGATATCCTAAAGCCATTGTGATTATAATCATATGTTCTCCTAGCAATGATATCTAGGCTGCATGTATACCGTTTGATTCGTCTTCAGGTTAACTAAGCCAAACGTCAGTGCCTCACTGTGACCAAACGGCTGGAAGTACAATGCTCCGGATGGTCTAGAAACCATCGAGATCAATTATTTACAAACCCTTCTATTGAAACTTTTCAAGATAACGGCGTTCTGGAAATGTCAACCCCTATTTTCCACCCCTTAGAGACGACTGATAGCAACGCCGAGCTTCACGGATCAACTAGACCCCAAACGAGACCTGCAAGCCCAATTTCATTAATTTCTGTTCATGGTAATCAGAAAAGTGCGAAGTACGGCGGACGCACAGAAATTTTTTTTATTAGATTTTCGGATTCTACTCATATGTACCTACCATAAAATGGAAACTATCAAATTGTGGGCGGGGGGGGGGGGTCCCCCTCCCACCACTACAGGTCCTCGATTCCAAAGGTTCGTTATTGAAAATAATAAACCAAAATGATCTTGAGGACTTTCTGTACTAAGTCTTGGCAACCAATATTTTCATTCGACTCGACAATATTGGTTCCCACAGGTAATTATTATTCATACTCAATAAATCAGTATGAACCATTATTATGTTTTATGAGTTAGTTTATTTTAATTTTGGCTTACTATTGCCAATAATGAACATTTGGAGTTGAGCATGAAACAAATTTTACCCCCTCAAAAACTGACGGTTTCCGTTTCATAGTTCAAGGTGCATAGTTACGTAGAATCCGAAAATGGAATACAAATGCGTCCGTTCGCCGTGCTTCGCACTTTTCATAGAATCCCTAAACCAAAATTAATGAAATTTGGTTTGTAGGTCCCATTTGGAGTAGTCTATTCGGTCCGCGAAGCTCGGCGTTACTGTCTGTCATCTCTAAGGAGTGAAAAAAACGCTGCAAAGTCCTTGTCACATGGGTTTATTATTCTATTGGACATAGCTACAGAAATTTTGGCTGTTCATTTATTGTTTCTTTCATGTGAAATAATTGAAATAGCTATTTCTGATGTTTTCCACCAATTTTGGCCCCCAAAACTCTTTAGGCACGCTCCTTTTTTCAAATTATCTTTGATGATTGATAGTGCCATTTAATTGTCTTGATCCACGTGTTGACACTTTTATTATACAAACTGATGGAGATTTCAGACGATTTCCCAGGTTTTTGACTCATAAAAGAATCAATTTTGGGAGCTGAACATTTGGTAGAACCTCATTATGTCAAATATGTCAAAACCGGCTTCATATTCGGTGTTCTCGTCCAAAAATATGGAAACGATACCTAAAAAGCTCACGTTACTAACATGTTGCTAAAACACAAAAAGTACCTGTTTTTATACACATTTTCACTCATAACACCCCTGGGTATATTCCGAACGGGCTGCTAAGTTTCGGGACACAACTAGGGCCCAAATGGAGTATGTGTGCGAAAGAACGCATTTTTTAGACCGAAACTGAAGCCGGTATGCGTGATACGGCGGACGGAAATTGAATTTTGGTTTATTATTCTGTGAATAATACACCTATGTATTCGCTCAGCAAAAAGTTTTTATAACACCCCTTCAAAATTTTTTCTTTACCGTTTCAAGGTGCGTAGATGCCAAAAATGCAATGTCCGTCCGCCGTGTCACGCATACCGGCTTCAGTTTCGGTCTAAAAAATACGTTCTTTCGCGCACATGCTCCATTTGGGCCCTGGTTGTGTCCCGAAACTTTGCAGCCCGATCGGAATATACCCAGGGGTGTTATGAGTTAAAATTTCTATAAAAATAGGTACGTTTTGGTTTATTATTCCGTTAATAATATACCTATGTATTCGCTCCGCAAAAAAATTTTATAACACCCCCTCAAAATTTTTTCTTTTCCATTTCAGAGTGCGTAGATTCCAAAAATGCAATGTCCGTCCGCCGTATCACGTGTACTGGCGTTTCGGTCTAAAAAATTCGTTTTCTTACACATGCTCCATTTAGGCCCTAGTTGTGTCCCGAAACTTTTCAGCCCGATCGGAATATATCCAGGGGTGTTATGAGTGAAAATGTCCATAAAAATAGGTACTTTTTGTGTTTAGTATCATATTAGTAACATGAGCTTTTGAGGTATCGTTTTCCATGTTTTTGGGGACGAGAAGACCGAATATGAAGTCGATTTTGACCAAAGAGTGGAAAATTGAGTTCTACCAAATGTTCAGCTCCCAAAATTGATTTTTTATGAGTGAAAAACCTGGGAAATCGTCTGAAATCACCATCAATTTGTAGAATAACACTAGATAAAGAGTCAACACATGGATCAAGACGATTAAATGGCACTACCAATGATCAAAGATAATTTGGAAAATAAAGAGCGTACCTTATTTGTGTTTTGGGGGCAAAAATTGGTGGAAACCATCAGAAATAGGTATTTCAATTATTTCACACGAAAGAAACAATAAATAAACAGCCAACATTTCTGTAGGTGCGTCCAAGAGAATAATAAACCCATGTGACAAGGACTTTGCAGCGTTTTGTGTCTTAGTAACATATTCGTAACATGAGCTTTTGAGATATCGTTTTCCATGTTTTTGGGGACGAGAAGACCGAATATGAAGTCGATTTTGACCAAAGAGTGGAAAATTGAGTTCTACCAAATGTTCAGCTCCCAAAATTGATTTTTTATGGTGAAAAACATGGGAAATCGTCTGAAATCACCATGAATTTGTATAATAACACTAGAAGTAGTATCAACACGTGGATCAAAACGATTAAATGGCACTACCAGTGATCAAAGATAATTTGAAAAAAAAATAGCGTACCTAATTCGTGTTTTGGGGGCCAAAATTGGTGGAAACTACCAGAAATAGCTATTTCGATTACCACGCATGAAAGAAACAATAAATGAACTGCCAACATTTCTATAGGTATGTCCAATAGAATAATAAACCCATGTGACAAGGACTTTGCAGCGTTTTGGAATCTACGCACCTGGAAACGGGGGAAAAAATTTTTTGAGGGGGTGTTATAATAATATTTTGCTGAACGAATACATAGGTGTATTATTCACAGAATAATTCCATGATGCCGTAGCTCGATAACTTCCGTTAGAATGGCATGTTTCTTTTTTTACGTTTTTAAATTGATCTCAAACTTATGGATTTTTTGAGACCACCCGGAGCACTGTACTTTCAGTTCGTTCACAGAGATACCCCTAAATTTAACTTCGTTAACATGAAGGCGAACCGGATGGTATGTATATCCATCATAATGTATCATTGCTACCATTGCCAGGGGAACATGATTATTATCTATAATCACGCATGGCTGTATGAAACCTGTTGGTGGTTCCGTGATATTATTTCATTTGAAGAATGATAGTTATTTCGGATTTTGTTGATAGGTACCTAACTCTGCAATTTGAACAAAAAAATTGTTTCAAAAATGCATTCTTTATTGCATTCAACGCTTCATTTATGAAACTGTAATTGCCCGGAAGACTCCCAGTCCTCAATATACTCGTGCTTCCTGGGGGAAGCACGAGGGTAGAGTAGTGACTGTAAAGTATTGGGTTGAGCATACAGTGAATGAAATTGATTTAAATCTAGCCCACAAAGATTATTATTTATTTGAGGTGCATTATAACTGCGATGCCGCCAACGAACATAATATGAACATAATAGTCTCAAATTTCATGTTCATGCAAAACATTTTATGTCTTATTATAATGCGTAATAACACTCAATGAATCACTTGGAAGTTAGGTAGGTACCTACTCGAAGAGAACAGAAAACGGCTGACTCAGTGTTCCAGAAATATATTCAATAGGACGCTGCTACAACGGTTGGAAAAATAACTTCATTTTGCTTAATATATGCTCAATATTCGTGAAATGTCAACAAGTTCTGTTGCTGTGAGATCAGGGTGGACCGTGTCGTGGAATGGGCTGGTGACTCGATGTATTTGTGAGGATAAGTGCAGTATTATGCACGGGAGGTTTATCAGCTGGTTACTTACTCATGGTTTACAGTCAAGTTGTGCTCGTCTCACGGGAGGTTGGCGGTGTACCTACTCGACCACACCAACAACAGCTACTCACTGTCTGCTTGTTTTGTTATTCGCGGGTCTCCTGGAGACGCGCCATGCGCTCCTCTTCTGCCCAACGCCTGCCTGTCCCATTTCTTTCACCTCGCACTCCCAATAAGTCAGTTTTCCCGCCTCTGCCTTCAAACCCCCGACCGTGAGGTTTAATACGTCTTGTTCGATTATACTGATGACAATACATGAAGGAATACATCCACTGATGGAACAAAAATAGGATACATCTTGAAGATTGAAAATTTTGGCCAGTGAAAATAAATAAATTAAATGTATAGGCCTTATTTATGTGTCCTTCCAGATGGTAGCTAGACTTGGCTACGACACAAAAATTCCAGTCATGCAGCACGGCTTAAGGAGCGAATTTTCAAAGAAATGTTTTCGGAAATTAGGAATTTAAACTAACGGTCATTAGCAGAGCCCTCCACAATATGGCACTTATTTTTGTGAAATAGGGCCCTAAAAAATATGGCAATATGGCACTTATTTTGGCCCAAATATGGCACTTATTTCTCTCAATATGGCACTTATTTTTCAACCCTCTCCGACCACCCCAGCTATTCTGAGACGATAATATCACAACATACAAGTTATTTATGCTAAATAATTTATTTTATTTACAAAGCTGTATAAAAATAATTTATTATTATTATTATTATTATTATTATTATTATTATTATTATTATTATTATTATTATTATTATTATTATTATTATTATTATTATTATTATTATTATTATTATTATTATTATTATTATTATTATTATTATTATTATTATTATTATTATTATTATTATTATTATTAAATAACAACATTAGGTGTGCTACAACGCTTTCCATTGAAAATCCCAGCCGTCGATCACTCAGAAGGTATTTCATTTTTGAGAAAGTCCTCTCCACATCAGCTGATGTTGCCGGGGCGTATTTCACAGAGAGGACATCAGCAGGTTCCCAGCCTTCCTTCAGAGTGGCGACCCGTGGAAGCACCCCATTCCAAAAGGGTTAGAGGGCCTCATTCCATTCCTCAGGGTTCGAGAAACTTCATGTCATTCAGAAATTTTCACTTCAATTTTTTTTTTTTTTTTGAAGGAGTTTGGCGGAAAAAAGGCAAAACATGGCATAAACATGGCATTTTCCCAAAAATCGGCCGAATATAGCATTTTACAAAAAAATCGGCAGAATATGGCATGTTTGTATGGCGCCATGGCAATATGGCATTTGAAGGGCTCTGGTCATTAGTTACTAAAGTACGCTATGTAATTTGAATGAACATGAGTGTTTTGTGGCCGCATAATATAGCGCTCTGCCGAAGCACTCATTATGGCCTGACTGGGCACTTGTTGGGACCAGAGTAGCACGTCGTGCAGAAAAATTATGCCAACAAATAATTTTTGGGTGTTTTGAACCAAAAAATTGTGATTTTGATCACTCGATGCAGTCTGAACACGATGAAACTACTCGCAATAGATTCAGCAACTAAAAAAACATGGTCACCGTACATGCCTACATAAAAACTACCAATTTTTTTGGATTTCGGACTACAACTTTGTGAATTTGGTGGGTGCGCCTAACCGGGCTGGGACTAGTTGTAATCGATTCAGCGCCCCAAAAAACATGTTTGACAACACCCCACATGCCTACGTTGCTGAATTTTTTTTTTTTATATATTTTAAACCAAAAATTTAAGTTTGGACTTCAGCGCACAGTGCGGTCGGGCTGGTTAACGAAAATCATTACCTACTCTTATTGCAGATACGACTTTTTTACCGTGGAAATCTAGAGGCTTATCGTGCGGAATATGGATGACAAGGACTTGCCATGTTTGAACTTCTCTTGAGTATACCGGATGAGTCGCTCTACAACAGGGTGTCCCGTTGGCAGCAAAATTGGATAACGAAAATCTTCGCTGTCCAGACGGTTCGAGATCTTTCTTTTCAAACGAATTAGTCCAGTATGATCTTCAAATGGTGGTAGTGGAAAGATTTTAGGATCATTCAGTCCAGAGAATTTTTCTTTCTGTACCACCTTTAGGATTTTCAGTTCTGCATCACTGGTTTCCTCAAATGAAAGTGGTCCTCGTTTCTTCAAAAAATTCTCAGAGCCAACAGATCTCGAACTGCGTGCAAAACTCTTGATCCAGGCTGTCATACTGCGGGTGGGCTTGGCATACTGTGAGAAACACCTGTAGTACCAAATCAGGCGACCCTTTCTCATTGTTGGTAGAAACCATGGCTGTCACAACAGTTTTCCTCTTCTGAACGGCGATCTGATCTTCATCGTACTGACGAGGAGAGGAAGGCCAAGGATATTGGTAGGTACAGATCCGACCCGTCCCACCATTTGGACTGGAGTAGCAATTTTCCAAAGCATCCACGGGAAGGTAAATCCGCCGGGTTCAACACACCTGGAACGTTCCATTGTTCAAATGGAGTCAATTTTCGATGTTCATCAAATCTCCTAATTACAAATAAGTAGAGTCAAATTTTCTGTACGTCTCAGCCATGCAAGTACAGTAGTGGAATCACTCCAGAAATTCTCTTCGCAATTGCATCAAAATTCTCTCTTATAGATTAAAAAAAGTAGCGCTCCTTTAAGAGCAGCTAGCAGTTCTTTATGCGGTATGGTAATGTTACGTGCAACACAGGTTTTTGACTGTATCAACTGAACACTCACCTCATGGACGTTTTCAACACGTAAGAAAATAACTGCTGCATAGGAAGAATCACTAGCATCAGAAAAAGTGTGTATACTAGCATGATTCACATTGGCCATGTTAGATAACCAAAAAGAAATGTTGGTGTCACGCAAATATTTCATGTCTTCCGCCCTGTTTGGACTTACTCAAATTCGCCTCAGGGAAATCGCCGCATCAGACTTAACTTTTCCACATTGCAGTTCACCAATTGGTCCTTGACCATTAATTTCCAATAGTTCCATTCCATACCATATATCACATCCACTGAACCATTAAATAACCTGTAAATCTGTAGTGCAGGATCCTGCTGTTGGTTCCAGCCGCCTTCTGGTAATGTGCACATGCACTTTAAGTACATAGGTACCAGTCACTATTTCTACTGTCATCTTCACTATTGGATTCAGTATCTGCTTCAGCCAAATTCTACCAAGTACCTGCTTCACTCACACTCACACAGTACCTGCCTTCATATTCACCTACCAGCACATCAGTTCCTACAAATTATAATTGTTATCTTTAATGTTCACTCTTTATTAATTATTTATTCTTGTTACTTAGATTTTTTTACATTAACAAAGCAATCTATTTATTATTCAAGTGGTCACTATAGTAGGTAGGGAAAACCAACTGCTTATAATAGGTAGGTGTCATCACTCAGAGCCTTCCATTTTCCTCTCATTCTAATAAATTAGGTAAAATGATTAATTTTGTATTATTTGAAGACATCTTATCACAATCATCTCTGTGATGAATTTGGAATTTGGTTCATCACGGTGGCGTGAAGGAAAAAGGCGCAGGCGGCGGTAGTCCACCGATCATCTACGACTTTTAGGAGGAGATGGAGGTGAGTGAAGGAATTTGCCCAGGCGGCGGTAATCCACCGACATCTAGGTTCTTAACAGAGAGGAGGTGCTGTCTAGGCGGCGGTAGTCCACCGATCATCTAGACATAGAGGAGAGGAGGTTTTCCCAGGCGGCGGTAATCCACCGATCATCTGAGAGGAGGAGCAAGGTAGAGGAGAGAAGAGAGAGAGCTAGTTAGAGGAAGTGTCGAATGAGGCTAAAGCCCCAGGATCCAGGGTTTTATAGGAACTGGAGGCCTCTCCCTCCAACTCCCTGTTGGGAGTTGGTGGTGGGGCTCCAGGTTGTGTCCCTGGGTTCTGTGGCCTGTCTCCCCACTCAGTTGTTTATTGACGGAAACTAAGTTTGGCATAAGAATATTGGTGAGAGCTTAAAGTTACTAGTGGAGTGTTCCCGGGAGGGACTCACGACAGAGGTCCCCCCAGTTCCAACCAAGATTTGTGGAGCTGAAGGCGCAAGGTGACAGGGGCTGAGGGCCAAGGCAAACAAAAGTGGAGCTGAAGGAGCAAGGTGACAGGGGCTGAGGGCCAAGGCAAACAAAAGTGGTGCTGAAGGCAGGGCAAGAGGTATATGAGGGCTGAAGGCAAAAGGTGACAGAGGCCGAGGGCCACGGCAACAGGAGAAGTGCTGAGGGCGTCATTCTTAATGCTAGGTGATAGTGAACTTAAAATTAGGAGTATTGACATAAGAAGGTGAGTATTTACAAAATTTAGGTAAAATAAGAGGTATTTAGGTAGAATTAGGAGTATTGACATAAGAAGGTGAGTATTTAGGTAGACTTAGGAGTATTGACATAAGAAGGTGAGTATTTACAAAAGTTAGGTAGAATAAGATATGTACAATTGTTAGTGCGTTAAGATTAGGTATAGGTATAGGAGGTATTTACAGTATGAGAGTGAGAGTATTTACAAGGCTATTTACAAGGTTATAGTTATAGTATTTACAAAGTATGGACACAGTCGTGGGGGTACAATATGAGGGTGCGGAAATCCGCCGTTCCCTGGGTGTGGAGAGGATGTGGTGTGTGGATGGGTGTAGGTGTGGTTTAGGTGAAGTGTGGGGTGAGAGAGGCGACTCCCTCTAACGTGAAGACTGATAGAGGGGCCCCTGCACTGCCAGGGCGGTGGTGAAGGGGAAGAGCCGGTGGGAGCCGGCACCCGGGACGTCGCGGAGAGAGGCGGCGACGTCGGGGTCTGGTGGGTGAAATGGAGGCGACGTGTGGCGTTTGTGGTGCGGGTGTGGTCGGGTGAGTGGTGTGGTGCGATTGGTCGGGGAGGACTGGGGCTGGCTTACATCGGGCGAGGGGTACAGTGTGGGGTTTCCCGTCAATTAACAGGGTAGCTGTGGTGTGTGTGGAGCGGATGACCTGAAAGGGCCCGGCGTAGAGAGGTTGAAATGTTTTGTGGATGCCGGGCTCCTTCAGGTACATGTGAGTGGCGGTGTAAAAGCGTTTGGGATAGGTGGTGTCGTTGTGTGGTGTTGTTGTGCGGAGTGGTTCCCTGTTAATTGACGGAGTGTTGTGTGGAGTGAAAATGTCGGCTGGTAAACGGAGGGGGTCTTTAAAGGCGTGTTGTGCGGGACTTGTGTTGTCTGAAGGACGGGCGGAAGTACGGAGGCTTAGTAAGACATAGGGGAGGGTTTTGGTCCAGGAGGGGGATGTGGCTGATGTGGAGATGGCTTGTTTAAGGACCGAGTGCCACCGCTCTATTTTCCCGTTGGATTGGGGGTGATAAGGAGTGGTGCGGATTTTTTGAATCCCGAGGGAACGGAGCAGGTCGGCAAATTGGGCTGATTCAAAGTGCCTCCCCTGATCGACCGTGAGTGTCCGTGGACAGCCGTAGCGGCTGATCCACTGATTTAGGAAGGCCGCGGCGACGGCGTCCGCGGTAATGTGGGCGAGTGGGATGCACTCAACCCAATTGGTTGCACAGTCGATCATGGTGAGGCAGTACCTCTACCCTCGGAGGGGGGAAGAGGGCCGACCAGATCTAGATGGACGTGTTCCCACGGGAGGGAGTCGGGAATGGGTTGAGGAGGTACATGGGGGTGAGCCGAGACCTTAAATTGCTGGCACTTCTGGCACCCTAGAACCCAGGTACAGATATCTGTGTTCATGTGGGGCCAGAAGTACCGCGTCTTGATCAGATCCCGGCTCGCCCGGATGCCGGGATGATGGAGGGAGTGGTAGTGGAGGAACAACTGCCGTCTCAGCTCCGGTGGGACGTAAGGGCGCGGTGAATCGGCCGTTACGTCGCACCAGAGGTTGAGGGGAGGCAGTTGTTCCAATTTGGAGGCGGAGATGAGGTTGGAGAGTGCGGGGTCGGAAGTTGGGGTTTGGTGTGATTTGATGATTTGCGGGGAGGGGAAAGGCTGTAGCTCCTCCACCGGCGCGGGAGTGGGGCGGGATAGCGCGTCCGCCACGCAGTTGTCGGCCCCCGGCAGGTAGCGAATATCGGACGTGAATTGTCCGATAAATTCGAGCTGCCGGAGGCGACGCGGGGAGGCGGATTTGCGGTTTTGGAGGAGAGCGTGGGTGAGGGGCTTATGATCAGTGATGACAGAGAACTGCCTGCCCTCCACGAAGTCACGAAAGTGTTTGATGGCTTCGTGGATGGCGAGGAGTTCTCTGTCGAAGGTTGAGTAATTTTTTTGGGTCGGGGTCAGAGTTTTAGAAAAGAAACCGAGGGGCTGGGGGGTGGCGCCGGTGTGCTGGTGGAGCACTGCCCCGATGGCCCAGTCGGACGCATCGGTTGTGATGGAGAGGGGAGCGTGGGGGTCGGGATGGGCTAATAGAGCAGCGTCTACTAGGTCCTTTTTACAAGTTTGGAAGGCGGTTGTAAGGGCGGGGGTCCAGGGTATGGGGCGGTTATCGTTTTTTTTTTGGCTGGTTGTGGGATGGCGTGTATGAGTGGTTGTTGGTGTTGTGCTGCGTGTTTGATGTGTCTACGGTAAAAGTTTAACATACCCAGGAAACGGCGGAGTTCCGAGACGGTGCGGGGCTGGGGGAAATCCGTGAGAGCATGTACCTTATCCGGGAGTGGCTTGATACCGTCGGAGGAGACTTGGTGGCCGAGGCAGCGGACGGAGGGTTGGGCGAGGACGCATTTTTCTGTGTTGATGTCGAGGCCTTCGGCAGAGAAGATGTCCAGGATTTGCTTGAGGTGTGTTAGGTGTTCTTGCGGGTTTCGGGAGGCGATCAGGATGTCATCTAAAAAGCAGAACACAAATGGTAGGCCCCGTAGGATGCTATCCATATAGCGTTGCCATGTCTGGGCCGCGTTTCTGAGGCCGAAACCCATTTTGACATATTCAAAAAGGCCGAAGGGTGTTTAGCGGTTTTCGGTATGTCGGGTGGGTGGATGTTTATGTGGTGGAAGGCTCTAGAGATGTCGAGGGTTGAAAATATGGTTGTGTCGTGGAGGTGGGAGGAGAAATCTCGAAGGTGGGGGACATTATACAGGTCAGGTGTTGTTTTTGAGTTTAAGCGGCGGTAATCGCCGCAGGGGCGGATATCCCCATTGGGCTTCTGCACTATGTGGAGTGGTGAAGCCCAAGGGGATTTTGAGGGGCGGATAATTCCATCTGCGATAAGTTTGTTGAAGTGCCGCCGGGCCTGGGAGAGTTGCAATGGGTGGAGGCGGCGGGCTTTTGCGGAAATGGGGGGGCCAGTGGTTTCTATGTAATGTTGGATTGTGGAGATATGTGCTGAGGGGCGGCGCTGGGGTTTATAGTGGTGGAGGAGGACTTCGAACTCGGTTGGTGGGCGGTCGATAGTGTGGACGAAACCGGGGATCGGTTTGTGGGTGGAGGGGTCGATCAGGCGCGCGTTTCTGACGTCAACTTGGGGGCCGAAATATGCGAGGAAGTCGGCCCCCAGGATTGCCTTCTCCACGTCCGCCACGGTAAATTCCCACTCGTACGCGAGTCCACTCATGTAGATGGATGAGCGGTACGTCCCGTACGAGGGGATGGTGGTACCGTTGGCGGCGTAGAGAAGTTGTCGATAACATCGCGCCTGACGACGGAGGATGTTGTTGGGGAAGATTGAGAGCGCCGCCCCTGTGTCCACGAGGAACGGAATGCTGGTCTTGCTGCACTTGAGGAAGAGGCGTTGGTGGGCTGGGGTGGAGTGAGGTAAAATAGCGGAGGCGGTGGGTGTTGGTGTCTGTGCGGGGGGAGGGTCGTCGGAGTTGAAGGGTGGTGGTGTTTCGGTGGTTTGTCCCCTGCGAAGGAGACGCGGGGCGGTCTTTTCCCGTTCCGGGGTGGGGGAACGGTAGCGGCGGCGTGAGTGGCGGCCGGAAGGGTGGCTGCCCTGGTGGCGGGCGTGGAGGGGCCGTTCCGGGGAGGGGGAATGGTAGCGGCGGCGTGAGTGGCGGCCGGAAGGTTGGTTGCCCTGGTGGCGGGCGTGGAGGGGCCGTTCCGAGGCGGGGGAACGGTAGCGGCGGCGTGAGTGGCGGCCGGAAGGTTGGTTGCCCTGGTGGCGGGCGTGGAGGGGCCGTTCCGAGGTGGGGGAACGGTAGCGGCGGCGTGAGTGGCGGCCGGAAGGGTGGCTGCCCTGGAGGCGGGCGTGGAGGGGCCGTTCCGAGGTGGGGGAACGGTTGGTGGGGGGGTGAGGGGTTTGGCGGCGCCGGTAGGCGTGGCCGGGAGGTTGGCGGCCGTGGCGGCGGCGTAGGAGGGGTAGCGTAGTTTGGCGGTGGTGGTGTGAATGCGGGCCGGGGGGGGTTGGTGGGGGTCCCCCCCCCCCCCGTGTTGGCGAGGAGGGGGGCCCGCCGGATTTACCGGCGGGCGTCCGCGTTTCCCAGCTTGGAGGGGAAGGAGCAGGGGGGCTGACATTTGCGGGCCTCCCCACCGAAGTTTACATGGTAAAAACACCGGTGGGGGGGGTCCGCAGGGAGGTAGTCCGTCTTGGAGGGGCGATGTGTGGTGGAGGGGGTCGCAGCGGTCGGAGACTTTCCCCTACGTTGTTCACGAGGGGGAGTGGTGCGGCGTTCGGGTGAACGTTGGCGTCGGCGGTCGGCGGAGGGGGTCTGGCGGCGCTCGACGGAGAGGGAGCGGCGCCTGTTGAGGGAGGGGGGTCGGCGGCGTTCCCGCGACGGCGTGCGGTCTCGCCGCGGTGTGGTGGTGCGGGGTGCGTGGACCTCGGTGACGCTGGCGGCTGCGGCGAGGTCGTGGACTGTGTCAGCGAGTTGCAGGAGGGGCTCATCCGGGCCGTCGAGGTGGCTGGCGTGCGCCATCTGTATGGGGTGGGGGAGGGCTCGCAGCCAGAAGGTCCGTGCGATGTCGGCCGTCATTATGCCTTGCAGCTGATGACGCAGACGGCGGTAGAGGTGGGAGGGCTTGAGGTCGCCGAGGTGCTGCGGCTGCGAGAGCGCTGCGACTCGTGCGATCTTGGACGGCTGGTAGAGGGTGATGAGGCGGCTGCGGAGGTCGTCGTATGCGGCGGCGGCGTCGGGGGAGATGTCCGACGTCTGGAGGAGGATGTTGTATGGCAGCAGGGAGATGATGCGGGAGTAGCGAGTCTTCTGGCTGCGGATGTTGGCGGCCGAAAACGCAGCGTCAACCTGAAAGAACCATAGAGCGGGGTCGTGTGAGTAGAATGGGGGAAGTGATAAGGGGAATGACGCAGAAGTCGTCATGACGTCGGTGGCGGCGTGTGCAGCGGCCGCAGCGGCGGCGGCAGCGGCGGCGGTTGATGCGGTGGAGCCGGGCGGCTAGAGGGTGGTGAAGGGGTTGTCTGCAGCGGCCGGTGCGTCCGTCGTCGGGGCGGCGGGCGGTTGTAGCGTGGATGGCCGAAGGAGTGGGGGCGATGTTGCGTTCGGGTCCATAGGGGAGGTCTGAAATGTGAAAATTCAAATTTAAAGTGCAAATTTGAAAATCGCAAAAGTCGGTAGCGGAGGTGTGTGTGTGGCTGAGCGGAGAAGTGAGAGCTGTGTGATCGCCGAGCGGTCGAGGGTGGGCCAAAAATTGCGAATTGAAAACTGACTGTTTTGACTGAATTTGAAGTTAAAATTGGGGACACCGAACTGAACTGGACTGGGGGCGACACATGAGGTGGGAAAAAGAGGAAGAAGGTTGTGTGAACGTCGGGTTCACCACTGTGATGAATTTGGAATTTGGTTCATCACGGTGGCGTGAAGGAAAAAGGCGCAGGCGGCGGTAGTCCACCGATCATCTACGACTTTTAGGAGGAGATGGAGGTGAGTGAAGGAATTTGCCCAGGCGGCGGTAATCCACCGACATCTAGGTTCTTAACAGAGAGGAGGTGCTGTCTAGGCGGCGGTAGTCCACCGATCATCTAGACATAGAGGAGAGGAGGTTTTCCCAGGCGGCGGTAATCCACCGATCATCTGAGAGGAGGAGCAAGGTAGAGGAGAGAAGAGAGAGAGCTAGTTAGAGGAAGTGTCGAATGAGGCTAAAGCCCCAGGATCCAGGGTTTTATAGGAACTGGAGGCCTCTCCCTCCAACTCCCTGTTGGGAGTTGGTGGTGGGGCTCCAGGTTGTGTCCCTGGGTTCTGTGGCCTGTCTCCCCACTCAGTTGTTTATTGACGGAAACTAAGTTTGGCATAAGAATATTGGTGAGAGCTTAAAGTTACTAGTGGAGTGTTCCCGGGAGGGACTCACGACAATCTCATAACTGGTTGCAGCCTAGACACAGACCCTTATACATTCCACTAACCCGCAACGCCTTTGTCCAGTAAGTCCAGCAGTGTATTTCGTGGGATTACTTGGTGAAGGTATCTAAGGTATCTACCTAACTAACTATACCTTTACACAACCAGAGTGCAGGAGCATAGCTGTACAAAAAACCAGCACCCGCATTTAAGACATTTGGCAGAAATATCTTCAGGTACCTTGTCACCCCACTCCAGTTTAGTTTTCCGAAGTTCCTTCACAAGTAACTTGAGCCACAGTGTAAGTGGGCTGGCAAAACCAAGAGGGTCGTACACTTTATGAGCAACTCTCATAATTACTCTTGTGGTGGTTAGAAGGTAGAGGTGAGGCTTGGATAGGTGAGGCTTTTAGATGGAGAGATTAGGTATTGGTAGCTAGTGCTTAAAAGTTTACCGCCTGTGGCGAAGCCAGGAAGGTTATCACCAATAAAAACGCTAGAGGATATGCCCAGACGGCTCCACCTGGTCGGTTATCACCGGACCGGTTCCAATACTCCGAGTTCTTTCAGACGAGAAAGGTAAGGAGGTAAGAGGAGAGAGAGAGAGAGAAGTCATCGACTTGAGGTTTGATCGTAGAATGGTGAGCCGGGTGAGAAGAGCAGGTCTTATAGAAGCTCTTCCACCCTCCTCTAGTCCTCCAACGGTCATTACGAACTATTGAGGGACTGAAGGAGGGAAGAGAGGGCTGCCCTACTTTCTTCACGTAGACCCTCCATTGGTTTGGTTTATTTGGGCAATCTCTCTATGGAGTGGTATTCTGTGAGGATATCACGACAGTGGTCCCCCCAGATTGTGCGAATAAATACAACAAGTTGAAAGAGCCGAGGGTGCATGGTGACAATGTGTGCAGATATGTACAATTGGAGTGGAACTTAAGACAAGTGGAGATATATACAATTGAATGAGAGTGACATAGTGGAAGTTGACAAGGCGAGAGAAAATATATACAAGGAATATATACAAAGGAAAGCTGGTGCGGCGTCGCAGGTGGAGGCGTAGTGCAGCAGAGTAGGGAGAGTGTCGCAGAAGGACCTTGGGATGTGTCCTACAGAACAACTGCTTTACGTGTTGCGTCAGAGACATCCCCAAGGCAGTAGGCTGGGGCCCCAAGGAAAGTGGCCGGGTTCTGCCGCTCGTGTTGTCCGGGCCTGTGCTTTTTCCTGGCGGGCTGAACGGGGGATATCCCCGGCAGTGGCGCAGTCGTGGCGGGTGGAGGAGGTAGCACTGCAGGTGGTGGACGTGCAGTGGTGGGCGGTGGTGGTTAGTGCGGGTGCTGGAGGATGCATGCCTTTGTGATATAGTAGTCGCGAGTGATGGCCCACCAGGACACTTGCCACTGCCGAGGCTGGGGAGGTAATCCAGTAATCCTCGGCGGGGGTTGCCATGGCGGCGGTGAGGTATGGAGCGGTGACAGGAGCGCAGGAACCCAGACGTCACGCATAATCACAGCGACTTCGGGGTCGGGAGAGTAAGGGTGCTGCGACACGGTGGAGGTACGGTGATGTAGTGTGGTCGAGAGTAGGCGAGAGAGTATTGATTTCTGTGGATGTTGGTTGTTGTGGTGGGGGGTCGGCAAGAACATAAGCCGGCTTAAAGCGGGCGAGTGGAGCGGTATAGGGTTTCCCATCTATCAACAGAGTAGCGGTGGTTTGGGCAGTGCGGATAACTTGAAAGGGGCCGGCATAAAGAGGTTGAAGGGTTTTGTGGATGCCGGGCTCCTTCAGGTACATGTGGGTCGGGCTATAAAAGTGTTTGGGGTAAGCGGTATCTGTAACAGGAGTCGGGTGCGTCTGTACTCTGTTGATCGATGGGTCCTTTAGAAAGATGTCGGTGGGGAGTCTCAAAGGGGAAGAGAATGTCCGCTCAGCCGGGCCTATCCCATCGGTTGGTCGGGCCGAGGTGCTTAGGCTCAAAAGGATGTAATGGAGCGCTTTTGTCCAGGATGTGGTGTCGGTGGAAGTTGTGGTGGCCTGTTTTAAGACGGAGTAACACCCCTCTAACTTGCTGTTAGACTAGGGATGATGAGAGGTGGTATGGCGTTTTTTTATGCCGAGGGAATGGAGCAAAGAGTTGAAATGGGCTGATCCGAACTGCCTGCCCTGATTGACCGGCAACCGTAGCGAGCAATCCAGTTGGTCAGGAAAGTGGAGGCGACGGTGACCGCGGATATGTGGGTGAGTGGGATGCACTCGAACCAGTTGGTAGCACAGTCGATCATCGTCAGGCAGTAGCGCTTCCCTTCGGAGGGGGGAAGCGATGTCGAAGTGAAGGTGTTCAAATGGGAGGGAGTCATCTATTTGCTGAGGAGGGACCTGAGGGTGGGCCGAGACCTTGTAACGTTGGCACTTCTGGCACCCGAGCACCCAATTACGAATGTCGGTGTTCATGTGGGGCCAATAGTACCGTGTTTTTACAAGATCCTGGCTAGCGCGGATTCTGGGGTGATGGAGAGCATGGCAGTGCTCACACAGGTGCCACCGGAGGTCGGGTGGGACGTAAGGCCGAGGGGTATCGGTACTTATGTCGCACCATGGGCCATGCCGCTGCAGCTGCTCCAGCTTGTTGGCAGCAATTAAATTTGCGAGGGCTTGGTCTGAAGAGGGGAGTTGACGCGCTTCAATGTGTTGGGTCGAGGGGAATGGTAGTAACTCGTCCACCGGTAAGGGAGAGGGGCATGAGAGCGTGTCTGCCACACAATTGTCCGCCCCCCGCGTGTAACGGATGTAGGTGGTGAACTGGGCTATGAATTCCAGTTGCCGGAGGTGGCAGGGTGAGGCTTGCGGTTTTGAAGCGTTGCATGAGTGAGGGACTTATGTTCGGTGATGCCCTCCACGAAGTCACGAAATTGTTTAATGGCTTCGTGGATGGCGAGGAGTTCTCTCCTGGTTTTATAGAAGCTCTTCCACCCTCTTCCAGTTCTCCGACGGTCGTTACGAACCGTTGAGGGACTGATTGAAGGAAGAGAGGCCTGCCCTACTTTCGTCACGTAGACCCTCCACTCGTTCGGTTTATTTGGACAATCTTAATAGGTATATGGAGTGCTATTCCGGGAGGATATCACGACAACTCTCTTGGTGATTTTCCCAGTGGGTGTGTTCAAATTATCCTTACTAATACTCCAAGTTTATAGTGACCATGGAACGAATTTTGTTGGGAATGCGAATTTATTTAAGAAAATTGACTGGTACAAGGTGTTGCAATACGGTACTACCCACAGAATATCATGGAAATTCAATCCACCCACTGCTTCAAGGTAGGGTGGATGGTGGGAGCACCTTATTAGGTTTGTTCGTGGTGGCCATCTGACTGTTTTCAAACCGTCGCGTCAGGTCCATCATTTGGCGTTCGTGGTGGTCTTGCAGACTGTACTATACTCTTGAAGAAAAACATAGGAACTATACACACCTAGGTACATATATACAGAAGATAGTCTACCCATTCATCAGAAGCACAGGAATAATCGTAATAGTATAAGACATAAGTGAGTTGAAGAAAGGAAAAAAATAAAAATAAAATAAAATACTTTATAAAATAATAAAAAATAAAGTCTTTTCATTTTGTATTTTCACAAAGGGCGTTTTTTTGCATTTTTCACAAGAGTGCCAAAAAGTGGTTTTTTTTTTAGCGCCTCCTAGGAGCTTTGCAGATTGTCTATTGAACCTATACGTGTAGGTATATATTATTGTAAGAAACTTCGTCTAGGTAACTACTTTAATTTTGGTCATCTTCGAAAAATATTTAGTTTCGAGTTATAAATATCATTCGAGGAAACCTATACCTATGTCCTCTGACCTATATGTCAGAAATATAAATAAGTGAAAATCTGAAAAAGAATAGGTAGGTACCAAAAATGTTGAGATTTTTTTTATATGTTCGTTGTGAAGGCCGAGGTGGCAAACCTGAAATTCGAATTCAGCACCTCAAAAAAACATAGAACCGGCGAGAAAAAACTCTTCCGAAAACCCTTTGTTGACAGGACTATTCTACCAACTTGGACTATTCCCAATACCAGTTATATGAAGAAGTCAGCTCAATTTCCAAACTCCCGAGCTTGTCGACGTTATTGAAAAGCTGTCAATGGAGAGACTGGGTCATAGTATAAGGAGGGAAGCCTCAGTACTCAAACGGTTCGGAAAGGAAGGAGAACTAGCTCGGCTGATTCGTCTGTGATTATTGAAGTCTGACTGCGCTTGGACAGAGCTTTTTTATTATATTCTAACTAGTTAGAATAGAATAAAAAAACCACAGTCATGCAGCATGGCTATAAGAGCGAATTTTCGAAATTTTCGGCATCTTCCTCCTCCGCCTAAAATTTTCCGAAAATTAATTTTCGGCCAATGTTTTCCCAACTTGATACCATACAAAATTAAAACAGGAGTAGTTTTACGCAAAGTAAAATTTGGGGTGGAAGGGGGAGGAGGGGGAAATCAAAAATGTTTTGAATACCAGAAGAGTACCTAGGTCTTCGATACGTAACAAATTTTTTGCCGAGTAACACCTCGGTTTGTAGATTTTCCAACGCTGAACACGATGGTGAAGTCAGAATTGCGATATCCCATTCCGTTATCAGATTAGAGCAGACGAACCAGGAAGAACATCTCAAGAAATAACCACGTTCCTTCATATTCAAAGTGCTCCAGTTTGAGAATGGAATGAGATATCGCAATTCTGATTTCACCATCGTGTTCAGCGTACAAAAACCTTTAAAATGAGGTGTCACTTGTCAGACTTTTTCATTTTGGCAATTTATGGGTAATTTCCCCCCCCCTAAAACTCCCCCTTAGAGTGACCCGATTCTGCCCATCTTCGAACTTAGCCTGTCGATTGCCAAGACAGATTTTTCGTGCAAATTTGAACTTTTTATCTCAATTCTTTCGAGAGTTATCGTCTGGAATGACACATACATATATAAATATATAAATATATAAATATATATAAATATATATATATATATATATACATATAATTTTTGGTGTCTTTCGGCAGTGAATTCAGGATGGTCTGAAACGGATTTTGGTATAAAAATCTTTCGGAAATTCGAGTTTTAAAAATTTTGGACCGAGAACAATAGCTTCCTTTTCTTCGAAAATTCGCTAAAAAGCTCTATTCTATCAACCATGATAATGGTACAGAAAGCGCCAAATTACAATAATACTGTTATTAGGTGTTTTCAACAACACTAACTTTCTTTTAAAACTTTTTATTGAGAACGAAATTACACTGACTGGTAAGTAAGGAAAAAAACGAATTGAATAATAATGCGATAAAAAGTAATCATCATCTTCTTCTCTTTTTCTGTTGTTGTTGTTGTTGTTGTTGTTGTTTTCTGTTGTTCTGTTATTTACTGAGCGGGTGGTCAGCACAGACACAACACCCGTGCCCCCATGGACTGGTTCAGTCATACCCCAGACGCTCAGGCGGATTCCGGGCTCTGCGTGGACGTGGCAGCGGGCTGCTGTGGGCTTGGGGCACCGGCAAGGTGGCGGGAACCTCCAGTGTGAGGTCAACCGCTTGGGGGGCTGGGGAAGGCATTGCCGAGGACTGTGGTGTGAATCCGAGGAAGTCGGACGAGGACTGGTCAGCCGGGACGACGGTTTTTTCTGAGTCGTTCAATGACCCTGCTGATGAATTCGGAGTACTCGGAGGCTGGTAATTTTGGGCTGGGGGGAATGTAGTCCTGGGTGTGGAGATGGCAGGAGCAGCAGGGGCAGAGGTGGTGGTGTGGCTCGTGGATTTAGCCGTCCCAATCCCATGCATTTGGTCTACATGGCGGCGCACCAGGGAGCCCTCCACCTCTACCGTGTAGTGTAGGTCTCCATCTTGTGCGATGACTTTACCGAACTTCCACTTCTGGTTGGGGTGGTTGTAGTTCCTCACCGTAACCGTGTCGCCGGTTTTGAAGACCCTTGGTGCTGTCTGTCTGGCACTGACAGGAGAGTGTTTTCCGACCATGGCAGACAGATTCGGGCGGAAATGATCAAATAAATTAATTTCACCCCCCCCCCCCCCAGGGATGTCACATTTATTCCGCATTTCGACACTAATAGTTTTCCATTATTTTCATGTTTTACGGACCTTCCCAACCCCTCCCAATTTGGTGATAGGGGTGTCAACACTGTCAACCCCTGTAATATTTGTCCGAGGAGTAATGCTGGAACATACATGCACATATCCAAGTTATAGGAACACTTCTTACTATCTTACTGACCTATCAATGTAATAATATTGTAAACGTTGCATTTGCCTCCTCTTGAGAAGAGCACCCCTCGCTAGGACTATCACAGAACATTCAACTTCTCTCCTTTGTGAACATTTCGAACGTTGTAAAATATCACTGTTTGTGGAACTTATAATGATATCATTTTTTTTTAACTCAGACATCAAATCTCCAACTTTATTTGGCGCAGTGTACATAGGTTTTGGCGCAGTTTACACTCCAAAGTTTTGGATTTGGGGGGATACTTGACCATGAAAACTGAGCCCCCCCCCCCCCCCCCCCCAATGAACCGCAGTCTCAGAGAGCTTTTCATCTACAAGCAGAACTACCAAACAAGTGAATAAAGTGTGGAACAAGTGCCACAAATGCATACTTGAACAAAATTGGAGCTGAACGATCAGCAGCCTGCAGATTCAGTTTGATAAGTGATGAAACAATGGAACATAATTATATTGATGTGCTCAGCCCTAGCAGGGAAACAAAAACTACTTTTTGAGATCCTCATTCGTGATCTACTTCAAATGATGTCAATGGAAACAGTACCCCACCAAAAACAACCCTGTTGTAAAAATTTACCCGCCAATAAAACCTCCTCAGCCGCAAAAAGGACTGACATCCGCTTTGCCCGCCAAAGTAGCATGCTGTTGGATGTACATAAAGAAACCTATATTCCTTCCCACTCTGTTGGATGAGTGCACATTGATGTGTTCCTATTTCTAAGTCAGAAATTAGCTGATTTTTTCCCTTGGATCGTAGTGATGGGAAAAATCTAAATAATCGGTCGAAATGACAAATATTTACCTAAATTACCTGCTCTCAACAACGGAGGCGAGCAGTGGAGAATCGCACGTGATATATTGATAAATAGTTTGAAAGACCGAGGGATGGGAAGTTTTTTTAATTTACCTATTGGCTTTGAATTAACATACCTACAGCCTTGTACATAACTGTAAGTATATAGCAGCTGTTACAGAATATAGATTAATTCCTCTACATAACCAAAATGAAATGTAGGTTTGTGTAAAGAAATCGTAAATAAATCAATAAATTTTTGTGGAGTCTTCGGCCAGGATAGAGCTCAGGTTGGAAGGAAGGGTGGTCCGCGTTGTAAGAGCCTCCAAGAGGGGCTCTCTGGCTGCTGACACTGACGGGCATTCCAAAATCAGGTGCTGGGTCGTTTCCTCGCTTGTTGAACAATACTGGCATAGAGGTGAGTTGGCTTTGCCGATCCTGAACAAGTACTTTCTTGTTACACGATGGCCATTCCTCAATCTGCATATCATTGCATAAAACTTTCTTGGTTTTACTGCAGATGACTTATTGAACGAACCAACGGGTACCTACTGCTAGGGGAGGGAAAGAGTTCCTTGAACCTTTCACCTGATGGATAGGCATGGAAATCTGCTTTCCATGTGTTTAGGAGTTCTCAGGTCAGTTGCCTCTTATAATCTGAGAATGGGTATAACCTATTTGGTGAAGGTTCTGGGCTGGCTGCAGCAATCTTAGCCTGACCGTCCACGATTATACCTATTTCCTGAAATGCCAGGATTACCTCTAATCCAACAGATACCCACTCTGTTTCCATTTCCTCTCATGGCTGAGATATGTTTGATTATGTCTGCTTTGAATGGTGTAAGCATAGATGAAACAGAAATATTCGCAAGCTTGGAGGTGACACTCTGTGAATGTGTTAGGACCACTACTCCAGGAATGGGAACTTCTCATGGCATTTGTGTAGGTACATACGTAACGCCCTGAGGACCACAAAGGCTGTGACTGGAAACTACTGTTAGCAGTGGAAAATGTGGAGTATCTACCTATTCTTCTTATAACAGAAACAACGTACAATGACTCTTCGTCAGAATCCTTATTAGTTACCTACCTATCGATAGCATGAGTTGTTCTGATGGTACTAGACTTAATGGGAATGTTAACCTTGCACACAACAGCAAAGTTCTTGTAGTTATTACAACGATTACATTGTTTGCCAAACGCCAGGCAGTTTGGCAAACAACAGCCAGCAGCAGCAGCAGTTGTTTGGCAGTTTGGGTTTGTTTATCTTACTATAATTCGAAGTTTTATCATTATTTTTAAATGTACCTACCTGTTCACTTGGTTCTGTTGGGATATTTTGTAGAGGCGTGGACCTCATCCTTCTCTTCTTGTCTTGGTCCCTTACTAATGTCTTCTATCTCCCTCCAGCCTGTCTCGTGAATCTTGCGTAGTTCTTCAGTATCGTCCATAGTAAGGTCGTCACCCAAATCGAGGAGTCAATCAGTCAATCAATCAATCAATCACATGTTTATTCAAATAACATAAATACATTTTACAATAAATGGAAAGACCCAGACATGATACCGCTATGGTAAAAACCGTCAGCGGGAGCTCCGTTAATTTAAATACATACGTCTTATTTTATCACATGCTTATACACTTTCATTTCTAAGGATCCCAAATGTTAAAGCTGTGCCAGTCGGTGTGTGCTGTCGGAATGTTAAAGCTGTGTGTGTGTTGTTGTTATGTTAATTTTACTATTATTCTGTCTTATTACATTCAATATTATTTTATTATAACTATTTACATTTTTACAGTTCTATTCGGCAACGTTAGGGATCATAATTAAATTCTGCGATGAGATCCTCTCTGTAACGCCAGGCGACCCTATAGTAGGAGCACAGTTGAGACCAGCCCACCCCCCCGTTTAGCACATCTGACAATTCAGATCTGGAGAGCATAGTCTTCCCGAAATATATTTTTCTATAATACCCTAGGATTGGGCAGTTTGCTAAAAAGTGCTCTGTCGTTTCATTCACGCCTTGGTTACAGAGAGCACAAAGGTAGGTTCTACCCTCCACCCACGGCTTCCAGTTTAGGTTCAGCAATTCACCCCTGCACTTCATGATAATCTCCGCCTCTCTCAAGTCACAACTCGGCAGGTAATCCACGGTATGGTCCAAGTGCTGGTAGAGAAGATGGTACTGGGCAGTGGCGGGTCTCAATCCTAAGAACTCCAAGTGACGCTCCCGCTCCTGCCGAATCACCCGTTCCGCAAATCCACGAAATCGGGGAGGCTCAAAAGGCTCAGCCTCGGGCTCCAACTCGATAATCCTATCACGCCAAACCCCTGCCCAGCCAATCCCCAGTCGGATGATCTCCTTTGCGGTCAGGTTCGCGAATCGTTGCTCATGTTGCCCCAACACTTTCCCGATGTAATCGGCACTCAGTTTGAGAGTGAAGACATGCACTGGCTCCTGCTTCGCCTCCCCATACACAATGTAGTTTGGAGCGTTTTGAGGAAGTCTGAACAGCTTTTTGATGAAAAATCGTTGTAGTCTTTCTACTTCCTCAATCTGCTGGTAACCCCAGACCTGTGCACCATAGCAGATGGTGGCCAACAGGACCGAGCGGAACACCCGGAACTTTGCAGCAGTAGGAATGTCATTTACCGTGAAGAGCTTAGACCAAATTGCATTAATTCCGGCTCTTGCCACTTTACCTTTCTCAACAAAGTGCCTTTTAAGCTTCAAATTGTATGTAAGCTCTATCCCTAAATACTTATATGAGTTGACGCAGGCAATAGCTTGGCCGCACAGAGACCAACTCTCATTCCTTGGAAGTTTCCCTCCATTCTGCCTGAAAACGACGATCTGTGACTTGGATGGGTTTATTGTGAGGCTCCACAGATCAACGTAATGTGTAAGACGCCTGATCATCATTTGCAAGTCCATAGTAAGGTCGTCACCCACATCGAGGAGTCTGTTTAGCAGTCACTGGTCGGGAACAGCCTGTCTCGAATCATGTTGTTTCGTTCAGTGAAATCGCAGGATGCTGCGGCAGTTTTCAGTTGAGTGATAAACTCCATTGATTGTCCAGGTAATAACGTGAGTTGGTTAAATTTTCAGCGCTCATGCAATTCGTATTTTCTTGGAGTGAAATACCGCTCAAACACGGTGATGACATCGTCTAATGAGGTCAGTATACATGACTGTGGATTTCGACGATTTTTTGTTGGCAGGAGTCATGAACTCGGCCTGAGCTTTTGCAACAAGTGTGTTGTAAGTATATTTACCTATTTCTATTCCTTGGGGCCCAATTGATTGAGTAGGGTAGCAATTTTCGTTTCTTCGTTGTCCTTTTTACACTTACTGGCACTGAGGAAAATTCGGAAATTTTGTTACCAATCATACCACTCTTGTTGAGGTTGCCTGCCTCGAAGTTGAATTAATTGGGCGAGTGGCAGCGTCCATCTTAATTTCGGGCTCTGGAAAAGATGCAGACTCCTACGCGTAGCTCAACATCACGATTTTTATGGTTCAACACTCCACGAACACACCTGACACCATGTGTCGCTAAAGCGAGTGTAGGAAGGAGGAGGGGGGAGCTACGGGAGGAGTGGTGGGGGAAGGATAGGAACGGACGCCCATGGCTCTCAGAAGAGGAGTTGGTGAGAAGAGCCCTGATGAAAAGCAGGTATCGGTGAGTCTAGCAACTAAAAGTGTACTGGTCATACATGGTTGGTACTTTATACATCCCAGTCTCTCTCCCTGCTAGATGTATACATTTGGCATACTGTGTGGTACATACTTATACACATAAACTAAACATGTGGGATTCTGATACATACATATACTTCTTTATACTCACCACATAGGTATTGTACGTTACACTTCACTACATGTACAATGGAGACTGCTGTGGGGGATACCCACAGTGCCACGTAAGATGGCTTAGGTACACTTATACTACGCCACACGAGATGGCATATACCCATGGTGGATGGCATCATATTTATACGACCATGATAGATGGTCATTATACTACCCATGTGGCCATGGTGGATGGTCAGTATACTATACTGCCGAAATGGGCGGCAACACAGCCACAGTTGGGTGGCGATACGCATACCAAGATTATACTATACCAACTCCGATGAGAGGTCAAGGGAGCGGGTGTAGGGGAGGAGGAGCCCGCCGGGTATACAAACCCCAAGGGGAGAGACTGGGACAAATCTGTACCTATACCTAAATGTTTATATGATCGAAGTAGAATAATAACTAATAACCATTCATGTTATACAGTGTACATGTTTATGTTGTGGCAATATTCTAAACGATAAGGAGTATTTATATACGATTAGAACAAGCTTCCGTGATCTGAATGAAATTCGCATTGCCAGGGGGGCCATGTAATAATTCTTGAAAGATACTTATAAATTATTAAAATTCCAGTCATACAGCATGGCTTAAGGAGCTAATTTTCAAAGAATTCGGGAAATTAAGAATTTAAACTAACGCTAACGACCAGAAAGGTACCTCGTGCAGAAAAATCATGTCAAAAAATAATTTTTGGGTGTTCTGTAGTAAAACATTGTGATTTTGATCACTCGATGCAGTCTGAGCGCGCTGAAACTACTCGCAATCGATTCAGCGACCAAAAAAAAAAAAAAAGGCCATAGTCAACGACACCTCAGATGCTACTTAACAAATATGCCTTTTTGGAGACTCAATTTTGTAAATTTGGTATGCTGGGTGCACTTAATCGGACAGGGACTAGTTGCAATCGATTTAGACCCCAAAAAACATGTTCGACAACACCCCACATGCCTATGTTGCTGATTTTTTTTTTTTTTTTTCAACCAAAAATTTGTAAATTTGGACCGCTGTGCACAGTACGATCGGGCTGGGTGACGAAGTCATCATTACTCTTGCGGAGATGGCTTTTTCTGCGCAAGAACTAATTTTTTATCGTTGGACTTATCGTGAGGAATGACATATACCTAAGTAAGTGTGTACAAAACAGGGAAAACCTATAATATGCATAAGAAGGACTTCAAAGGGTTTTCCGGTGCACAGGGAGGATCTCTGAAATGTTGGAACAAGCCAAAATTGTCTTTGAAAATTCGCCAAGTGTATATAAATCAGTCGGAATCTTTATACTAGTCCACATATAATGTCAACTGCCTCACTATGGCCAACAATGTCAACAATATTATAAGGGCTCTCTTTTTTTCTTTTTTTTTTTTAAGTGGTTTCACTCGATGTGGTTTACTATTTGAGTACCAACATTTCAACATCTCACTTTCCCAACCACTGCTGAAGGTATTACCTGCTGTCATTTCATTCTTACATAGGTACTTCTCTACATAGGCACTTGAATGATTAAGTATAATTATGAAAATTTAATCAATAATTTATTATAACTATTCAATAAATTATATCCTATAGTATTGAATTTTTAAGGAGGACACAGATCCTTTTGTCAAGTAGGTACGTTAAATGGATAAATTATAAGGTTTATTAACAGTGACCATCTGAAGGTTATTATTTGACCACCAGAAAGATTCTCACTCTTTTCTGACTATATAGTACCCATGACCCGCTGTGATTTCAGTGATTTTCTCGATCCCCACTCAAACGCTTATCAAGATGGTATTTGATCACGGATGGTTTTTTATTATAGGTTTGTTCGCAGTGACCATCTTACGGTTATCTGAACTTCAGAAAAGCGTCTGGCTATTCGCAGTATTTCTCGGACTTTTCGGACTGTATAGTATTCATGACCGGCTGTTTGCAGTGTTTTCCTGACCATCCAACCCCAGTTTTCTGATCATCATTCCAGTACACAGAAGATAGGGCGGACGAGAAACTTACGATGCACTTGCCTTCTCGATTCTCAACCATTATCAAACTGAAACCCTTCTCAAACGCTTATGAAGACGGTACTGGATGGAGAATGGTTTCTTAGGGTTTTCTAGGAGTCAGCTAACCGTCAGAAAAAGCCTGTGCAAAACATAGCTTATGGTTTACCAGGAGCCAGCCATTGTGAACCACAGCCAATGTGAACAAACCTGCTGAAATACCTACCAACTTACAAGCTGAAATTTAATTCGAAAATAATTCGATGAAGCAGTTTTAGTCATCCACCATAAATTTCCAAGTTTAAGGCTAAATGTCCCTGATTTTACTTAGAATTTTTTCAAGAGATGGCAGCACTATCGGGGACATATTAGAATCGGTTTTGGGCCCAGACAGCTGAACCGATTTTCGTTCTGGAATTTTTTTGGAAACCATAAGTAAGTAGAATTGATGTTACACTCTTTTTTCCATTTCCTTTTTCATGTTTTCCACTATGATTACGCTACCTTTAAAAAAAAATTATTTACGAATTTGAAGGCCCAAGCGCGCTAGGGATTTGTTCATCTTCGCGCGAAGTCAGGCGAAGGCGAAGAAAACCAAACCAGTTTGTTTCCAGACGCGCGAACCCACGGAAACCCGCGATGAACTTGGACATTTGATCCAGATGGCCCTTTATTCTGCCGTCAAAAGAAAGAACGCCTTATCTCAAAAATTTCCGAAAATGGGGTTTTCACGTATCCCGCCTAATTTTGACATACTCTTTCCATTGGTGAAGTCAAAAACTGAAATTTCAAATTGGAAAACGCCGAAATGTTCACCCAAAAAACTGGAAAATTGTGGTGTTAAAAGGAAAAACGCCTCATCTCGTTCAAGTCAAAGGTAAAACGACTCAAGTATGGCACCATAAACGCCTCAAATCATTTATTATAATCCTAGATTCTGAGGAAAAACGCCTCAAGTCGGTGAAAATCGAGATGAGGCGTTTTACATTGGAATCATTGGCTTCATTACTGGGTCGAGTCATTTATCGTCAGATGAGCGAGGCGTTCTTCCTTTGATTTTTATAGCAGCTGAGCCCACATGAGGTGTTCTTTGCGTGGTATTCCACTTAAGAATAAGAAGACGGAAATAATCGAACAACTTTGTCGTCTCATGCCAGAAAGCTGCTTATCCTTGGACTGCATTGTAGAAAAATTGACAATTGCAAAAATGGTATAGTTGGAGACGTTAGTACCGAAACAAATTGAAGTATGATAAGACACGCACCCGAAGACCGATAATTTCGCGCAAAGAGGCGAAAACTTGCGAACTCGGACTCTACTGGATGCAAATTCGCTTGAAGGGGCGAAGAGGCGAATTCGCAAGTTTTCGCCTCATTGTGCGAATTCGTGTCCAGTGGACGGGGTTCCTTCGTGGGAAGAGACAAAAGGCGAAAACTTGCGAATTCGACTCTTTGTGCTTTGTCTCCCAACTGTTTTTTGGGCTGAAGCTGTAAACTGCGCAACTTACCTTTTGGACAGGTCTCCGTGCAAGTCTGTTGATACCACCCCAGAACAATGAGGACAAGAAGCCTGCCCTCCAACATCTTCATACTTTCGGCTGTAAGGCATATATGCACACATCCCTGCACCGAAGCGAACAAAACTCGGCTCCAGATCTACTCCTTGTATTTTTGCGGGATATTGTCATTATACAAAAGGGTACAGGTTGTATGACCCTCAGAAGCCGGGGTGAACTCCATGAAAGGCTAGAGGATCCTTGGGTTGCCCAGTGAACTTTATGAGGACATGCAGAAGGCTGTACTGATTGCTTCGTGAACGCCCGACCACTGAGCCCTCCACATGCACTTGCGGGTGGGAACAGCTCCTTGTGCCATCCACTCGTGTCACTTTTTACCCCCCACGAGTGATGACCACTATAATAATAATAATAATGTAACAATAATAAATAAATAAATAATTATATAAAAATACCTAACTACAAAGAATGCAAAAGATATTATAATTATTATAATAACAATTACTTACACTACCTATAAAAATATACATAATAATATAATACCCACAAATATAAATGTAATAATAATGATAATACCTACTACCTATATGAATATTATAATAATACCTACCTATAATATTATAATTATAATAATACTAATTGAAAACCACGCAAATCAGTTGAGAATTGACACAGACATTCACCTATGGCTTTTTTCAAGGATTCGGATTTAGGATGGTAGTTATTTCCCTGTTTAGTAAAATCTGTAATTTTATTTTCCTTGATTTCTGCGTACCTACATTTGACATGGTAAGATATTTCACCCACTGATTCTGAATAAGATGTCAACCAAACATTTTCTTTCTGCCAAACATACTCTTTTCCTTTTTAATAATCTAACTCAAGTTTTCCATTTGGATGTTCACTGCCTATATAGAAAGAATAGACCTGTAGCAGTGGAATATTGAAAAATACAGCCTGAACACAAAAACTGCTGTCAATGGCGGGGTAAGTGAAGACGAGGTGCCCACCCCTTCTAAGGCAGGGGCCTCCATTCATAAGTGGCATTTTCCCACCTAAATCGTAATAACAATACTATTCGCTTGATATTCATCCGATTTTCACATTTCAAACGGATTTGAACTCCAAATAAATATCCCTAGCCCGTGTGGACCTTCAAATTTGAAAGTAGATTTTTTTTAAATAGGGGATTTTTTGTGTGGAAAATCTGAAATTAAACTTAAAAAAAGGAGTGTCATATCAATTCTACGTACTCATGGTTTACAAAGCAATTTTCAGAAGAAAAATAGGACGAGCGGTTTAGTCGCAGTTTTCATAATAGTTTTAGCTCATTTTGAAGCACAACATGGTGGCAGCTTTTGGAACTAAACAGGGGATATATTACATATATCCACTTTTTGGTCGAAAATGAGTAATGGTTGATTCAGAATCTTGAAAGCCACGCGGACACGTTGATAACATGAAACCGTGTCAAAAACGTCCATATCCCACCTTAAAAGGAGCATGAAAACCAGGTGTTGCAGCAAAACAGCCTATATCCGGCAGTATGAATGTGGCAAACGGGTCCATATCCAATGAGCCAATCAGATTTCACCAAATTACCCGCCTTCGTTCAAAGTTCAAAAATTGTTTTAATACAGTCATCAACAGGACCACATTCTTGCCAGTCAGTTTTCGTCTTTTGAAGTTATTAGACCAGCAGAGTGTTCTTTCGTTTTGTTCTAATGGAGAACATAACACCAGTATCAAGTGCTACGTCAGGACGCGCAAGGAAAAACGTGGGAGATAGAAATAAATGGGCGAGAAATATAAAGAAAAAAGCAAGGTAAGCTCAGTTTTATCTAAACGAATGCTAACGTTTGATTGTAGTTGTTTACTTCAAAATGTAATTTTAGAAGAATGTACTTTGTTGATTTATCATCTCATCCGTTAACTAGGTACTTTCTGATCTATTTTAGGTAAGTACCTACCTATGCTCCGCCAGGACCTCCCACCTACCCTGAATGCGCCCACTTCACCAAATCGTTCAGATGCCGCAAATTGACAATGAAAGATGTTCAGGAGTTTCACCGAAAATTTTATTCAACTCGCAATAAAAATCAGCAAGACGCGTTTATCATAAAGTAGGTACATGACAGTTTCCGGTACCAAAAGACCTCGGCCTTCAAAGCGATCTGTGTCTACGAAGAAAGTGAGTAGGTACTCAGTTTCATATTCAAGTCAGCGGGACGGAAAAATTCGTTTTACGTGTGTGTCAACAATGCTTCATTGATGTACTCCAAATTTCGCGTAAGAGGATACAACATCTTGCCAGAAAATTTCTATCTACAGGCGTCATTACTACTGATAATAGAGGTGGGAAACGGATCAATCAAGTTTACATCGAAAAAAGAGGATCAGTTAAAGCATTTATTGAAAAATTGAGGTGCTGTGAGAGCCACTATGCTCGTGGAAAATCCACTCACAGATTATACTTACCAGGAAATTTGAGCATCAACAAACTGTTTTGTATGTATAATAACGAACAAACTAATGATTCACTAAAATGCAAAAAAACGTTCTTTCGAAATATTTTTGTTCGTGAATACAACATTGGTTTTGGCTCACCCATCACTGATGCTTGCTCAAAGTGCATTGAACTCAAAGAGAATATTAAAAGATCTAATGAGCCTTCAGAGAAACAAAAATTCATTACTGAACTTGCAGTTCACAAAATGAGGTTTAGAGCTTTTTTCAATAAACTAAAAGAAGAGAGAGAGGATCTACTAATTCTTACTTTTGACTGCCAAAAAAATAATGTTTTGCCAAAAGTGCAGGACCAAAGTGCTTATTACAGCCGACAATTGTATATTTATAATTTTACGATAGTCAAGGGAAACTCCAAGAGCCCCCTCACACGAGAAAATGTTTTCTGTTTTACATGGATTGAACACGAGTTTAAGAAGGGCTCAAATGAAATTGCGTCTGCTGTTTTTCACTTATTGGCCCAGCTAGATCTAACGCTGTATACAACCATAAGACTTTGTGCTGATGGTTGTGGAGGCGAAAATCGGAACTCAACCATGATTGGCATGTAGAGTTACTTTCTAGCCTGTGTAGCCCCAAGAAACGTCAAAGAAATTCAGCTCATATTCCCAATAACGGGACACTCTTTTATTCCACCAGACCGAGTATTTGCCTCCATTGAAAAGAAACTACGCAAACTACCTGTAATAATATTCAGCCCTCGCAGTACGAAGCTATTTTTGCCGAACATTCCACGGTCTTCAAGATGGGGAGAGACGTCCCAGACTACGACTGGAAGAAGTTTACGGAATCCTACTTACGAAAAACTACATCTTGGCATTTTCAATTTAATGAAGCGAAACGTTTCATCTTGACTAAATCTCGAATACAGATAGGATACCCTACGGTGTCCCTGTTAAACAAGCTAAGATTGAAGATATCAAGAAACTGCTTACTAAACACTTTGGAACACAGTGGCAAACGGTTTCAGAATGCAGCTTCTACAGAGAGGTGATAACTGTTGGTGACAATACCAGTGGCCATGAAGACCATGGTGATTTTTGTGAAGGACATTCAGAGGACAATGCATTGAGAGTATAGTTTTTAATATTATTTTCATATCCCTGATTTTAAAGTTTTTTGGAAAGAAAAATGAAGAACTAATGAAGATAACACCCTACACTCCTACACTAGATTTTCATTTTGATCACCCCAAAACATCCTATATCCACTGGCGTTTGCGGCAGAACGTCCCATATCCGATTGATCACGCCAAAAGGTTCCATATCCAGCTTTGAACGTTAATAACAGTTTTAATATTGAACTCACGTTACTACCTTCAATTACAATTATCATCTGCCACCAAAAACTACCAATAAAAATTGACTGGAACTCAAATTTCAACTCAGAACTATTCGAAACAGTTTTTCGCAAATACTGAAAAATTAGCACTCGTGGATATATAGGCCCCTTTGCTGTTGAACGCCTCATTTAGCCTTAAGAATAAAAAATAAATAAACAGATAGTAGGTAGGAACCTACCTAGGAAGATGTCCTTGGACAAGTGCAACATTTTTTTTTTGCTGTTGTTTTTGTTGTAATTTGTGCTTAATCAACTTGTAGAAACTAGTGTTAATAAGGTTCACAGGATAAATTAAGTAAAAACAACGTTAAAATTGGATTTATAGAGTGTAATAATGATGAACGGCTAGACACCAACAAAGGAACAAAAAAGGCAAAAATACGGAAGAAACCTTACATGGTGGCCAACATGACAAAAAAAACTTCCAAGATGGATATTAGAAACTTCCATGTACTTGCTAGATGGATAATTATCTCAACACCTTCCCTCAATTACATGAGAAGTTAAAGTAAATTCAATATTCAACTTATGAAACAACATAAACATAACCTTGTACAACACAAACAGCTTTTTCAAGAAATGAAATATTTGAATAACACAGTATAAACGTTTCAATTAATCAATTTGGAACAGTTTACATAATTAATGCTATCTCAATCTGCTATTAATGCTATTTCTTAAAGATAGACCCATTTAGAAGCTTCGTGAAGATATTAGCCTTTTGATTAGCAGAATTTATATGCTTCAATTCAATGACCTTATCAGTGAATAAATTCTTTACGAAACTATATTTAACATCAACACGTTGTAGACATTTGTGTTCCCATTTGTTCAAAGGTTTAATACAGGATTGGTTGTCCTCATAAGTTAAAATTGGGGATTTAATTTCACAATTCAGGTCCAAAAGGATGTTTTTCAGCCAAAGACTCTCAGCTGCAGCCTCTGAAAGTGCATAAAACTCACTTTCAGTGGAAGAGAGTAAGACCGCTGATTGTTTTTTTTTTTTTTTGTGGACCAACTCACAGTAGCCCCAAATACCTCGAAAACAAACCTTCCAGTTCCTCCTATCTCCTGTGTTTGCCCAATCTGTGTCAGCATAACCCAACAGATTCTTAACCCTAGTTAGCTCGTTGGCTGCACCCAGAAAGTTTCTGCCATTGTCACTCCAAACAATGGATGGGAGTCCTCGAGTAGCTACAAAGGATGGGAAGGCTAGCAGAAAGGATGGAGTACTGAGATCAGTGGCCACTTCTATGTGTACCGCCTTAGTAGTAAAGCACAGGAAATGCATAAATATTGTGATGAATTTAAAATTGGTTCATCACGGTGGCGTGAGGAAATGCGCAGGCGGCGGATATCCGCCGACATCTACGATCTTTTGGGGAGAGATGGAGGTGAGTGTTAGAATTTGCCCAGGCGGCGGTATTCCACCGACATCTAGGATCTTTTGGGGAGAGATGGAGGTGAGTGTTAGAATTTGCCCAGGCGGCGGTATTCCACCGACATCTAGGATCTTTTGAGAGAGGAGATGTTGTCTAGGCGGCGGATATCCACCGACATCTAGAATCTTTTAGAGGAGGAGGTTTTGCCCAGGCGGCGGATATCCACCGATCATCTGGGATCTTTTAAGAGAGGAGGAGCAAGGTAGAGGAGAGAAGAGAGCTGGTTAGAGGAAGTGTCGAATGAAGCTAAAGCCCCAGGATCCAGGGTTTTATAGGAACTGGAGGCCTCTCCCTCCAACTCCCTGTTGGGAGTTGGTGGTGGGGCCCCAGGTTGTGTACCCTGGGTTCTGTGGCTTGTCTCCCCACTCATTTGTTTATTGACGGAAACTAAGTTTGGCGTTAGAATGTTGGTGAGAGCTTAAAGTTACTAGTGGAGTGTTCCCGGGAGGGACTCACGACAGAGGTCCCCCCAGTTCGAACCAAGATTCGTGGAGCTAAAGGCGCAAGTTGACAGGGGCTGAGGGCCAAGGCAAACAGCAGTAGGGCTGAAGGCCAAGGTAATAAGTAAATCGAGGGTCGGGTGCTGAGGGCGCAAGATTACGAGAGCTGAGGGCTAAGGCAAACATACGAGGGGCTGAAGCCCAAAGGTCACAAAGGCTGAGGGCCATGGCAAACAGGAGTGGGGCTGAAGGCCTTGGACTTAAAGCTAGGGGATGGAATATTTACAATGGTGGGGTCTGGATGAGGTGTTATGTACAATTTACAAGGGACTTAATGCTAGGTGAATGGAGTATTTACAATGGTGGGATGTGGATGAGGTGTTATGTACAATGGATGAGGGTGGGTGGTTAACAATATTGGCTAGTGAGCGGTATGTACACTGGGGGTTGGTATGTACAATGGGGTAACAATATTAACAATATTAACTATGTAACATTATGTAACAATATTAACTATTTACAATATTACCAATGGTAGCATTACGTACATTATCATTTTACACTAATATTAATATATGTACAATGATGGTTATGGGTCGGTGGTACAATATGGGGGATGCGGAAGTCCGCCGTTCCCTGGGTGTGGATAGGATGCGGTGTGTGGATGGGTGTAGGTGTGGTTTAGGTGGAGTGTGGGGGCGCCCCGGTGATGCGGAAGGACCCCTGATAGGAGGAACGATGGACCTACCGGGAGGGTCTTCGGCCTCGCCGTTGCGCCCGTGCCGTATCCGTGTGTGGTGGCGGTGATGGGGCGGCCGCGTCGGGGCTGTGAGGGGCGGTACAGTGCGTGTGGATGAATTAGACACAAGCACTGTTCCGCCGTCTCAAGGCCCCGCCGTGATTGCTCGGAGCGGGGCGGGGTTACTGGGCCGCCGGGACGCGGGGGATTCGGGGACGCTCCCTCCGTCCGTTTCGCCGCCCAGGCCGTTTTGTCCCGGCGGGGACTATTGTGGATATCCCCGGCGGTGTTGGGTGGGTAGGGGGTGGTTGGGGAAACTGCATTTTGGGTGGGATGAAATGTGGGGAGTGGGGGGTTGCAATTTGAAATTGGGGGGGTGGGGGGTTGTTCTGAATGGGGGGGTCGTGATTTATCGGTGGGGGGTTGATTTGAATGGGGGGTGGGGGGTTGTTCTGAATGGGGGGGTTGCGATTTACCGGCGGGGGGGGGCATGAGTTCCGCGAGGCGGAACTCGCGAAGGATGGTGGTCATTAAGGGGTCGGTGGGGGTGTAAGGGGGGTGTACCCCAGTGGCTTGAGCTGTGCGAAATTCGCGCAGAATTTGCCACTGGGGGTACTTCCACCGCCGGGGCCGGGGAGGTAACCCGGTGATCCGTTGCGGATGAAAGAGAAGCGGTGATGGGGGCCCGGGCGAGGGTGGTAGGGGGGATAGCGGGTCCGGGACGAAAACGTCCCGGAGTATGGCCGCCATTTCCGGATCCGAATCGAAATCCAGAAACGGCGACGGAGGTGACGGGTGCATCGGGAAGAGGTGCGACATTGCGAACGGACGGTGGGAGACTGATAGGGTTTGGTGGGTGAGGGAGCACAGGAGCGGGTTTACACCTGGCTAACGGGACTGTGTGGGGTTTCCCGTCAATTAACAGGGTCGCGGTGGTTGGTGTTGAGCGGATGACTTGAAAGGGCCCGGCATAAAGGGGTTGAAAAGTTTTATGCATGCCGGGCTCTTTCAAGTACATGTGAGTGGCGGTTTAAAATCTTTTGGGGTAAGTGGTGTCGTTTGTCGGTGTTGAAGTGTGTAGCGGTTCCCTGTTAATTGACGGCGTGTTGTGTGGAGTGAAAATGTCGGCTGGTAAACGGAGGGGGTCTTTGAAAGCGTGTTGTGCGGGACTTGTGTTGTCTGAAGGACGGGCGGAAGTACGGAGGCTTAGTAGGACGTATGGAAGGGTTTTGGTCCAGGAGGGGGATGTGGCTGATGTGGAAATGGCTTGCTTAAGGACCGAGTGCCACCGCTCTATTTTCCCGTTGGATTGGGGGTGATAGGGAGTGGTGCGGATTTTTTGAATCCCGAGGGAAAGGAGCAGGTCGGAAAAGTGGGCTGATTCAAACTGCCTCCCCTGATCGACCGTGAGTGTCCGCGGACAACCGTAGCGGCTGATCCATTGAGTTAGGAAGGCCGCGGTGACGGCGTCCGCGGTAATGTGGGCGAGTGGAATACACTCAACCCAATTGGTTGCACGGTCGATCATGGTGAGGCAGTACCTCTTCCCCTCGGAGGGGGGAAGAGGGCCGACCAGATCTAGGTGCACGTGTTCCCACGGGAGGGCGTCGGGAATGGGTTGAGGAGGTACATGGGGGTGAGCCGAGACCTTAAACTGCTGGCACTTCTGGCACCCAAGAACCCAGGTACGAATATCTGTGTTCATGTGGGGCCAGAAGTACCGCGTCTTGATAAAATCTCGGCTCGCCCGGATGCCGGGATGGTGGAGGGAGTGGTAGTGGAGGAACAACTGCCGCCTCAGCTCCGGTGGGACGTAAGGGCGCGGTGTATCGGCCGTTACGTCGCACCAGAGATCGAGGGGCGGCAGCTGTTCCAATTTGGAGGCGGAAATGAGATTGGAGAGGGCGGGGTCGGAATGTGGATTTTGTTTTGATTTTAGGATTTGCGGGGAGGGGAAGGGCAGTAACTCCTCCACCGGCGCGGGAGTGGGTCGGGATAGCGCGTCCGCCACGCAGTTGTCGGCCCCCGGCAGGTAGCGAATATCGGACGTGAATTGTCCGATAAATTCGAGCTGCCGGAGGCGACGCGGGGAGGCGGATTTGCGGTTTTGGAGGAGAGCGTGTGTTAGGGGTTTATGATCTGTTATGACAGAGAACTGCCTGCCCTCCACGAAGTCACGAAAGTGTTTGATGGCTTCGTGGATGGCGAGGAGTTCTCTGTCGAAGGTTGAGTAATTTTTTTGGGTTGGGGACAGAGTTTTAGAAAAGAACCCGAGGGGTTGGGGGGTGGCGCCGGTGTGCTGGTGGAGCACTGCCCCGATGGCCCAGTCGGACGCATCGGTTGTGATGGAGAGGGGAGCGTGGGGGTCGGGATGGGCTAATAGAGCGGCGTCTACTAGGTCCTGTTTACAAATTTGGAAGGCGGTTGTAAGTTCGGGGGTCCAGGGTATGGGGCGGTTGTCGTTTTTTTTGGCGGGTTGGGGAATGGCGTGTATGAGTGGTTGTTGGTGTTGTGCTGCGTGTTTGATGTGTCTACGATAAAAGTTCAACATACCCAGGAAACGGCGGAGTTCCGTCACGGTGCGGGGCTGGGGGAAATCTGTGATAGCGTGGACTTTATCCGGGAGGGGCTTGATTCCGTCGGAGGAGACTTGATGGCCGAGGCAGCGGACGGAGGGTTGGGCGAGGACGCATTTTTCTGTGTTGATTTGTAGTCCTTCGGCAGAGAATATGTCTAGGATCTGTTTGAGGTGGTCTAGGTGTTCCTGGGGGTTTCGGGAGGCGATCAGGATGTCATCCAGAAAACAGAAGACAAACGGGAGGCCCCGTAGGATGTTGTCCATATAACGTTGCCATGTCTGGGCAGCGTTCCTGAGGCCGAAACCCATCTTGACATACTCAAACAGGCCGAAGGGTGTTATAATTGCGGTCTTTGGTATATCGGGGGGGTGTATGTTTATATGGTGGAAGGCCCTAGATATGTCGAGGGTGGAAAATGTGGTTGTGCCGTGTAGGTGGGAGGAAAAATCTCGAAGGTGGGGGACATTGTATAGGTCTGGTGTAGTTTTGGAATTTAAGCGGCGGTAGTCGTCGCAGGGGCGGATATCCCCATTGGGCTTTTGTACTATGTGAAGCGGGGAAGCCCAAGGGGATTTTGAGGGGCGGATAATTCCGTCCGCGATCAATTTGTTGAAGTGCCGACGGGCCTGGGAGAGTTGCAAGGGGTGGAGGCGTCGGGCTTTGGCGGAAATTGGGGGTCCGGTGGTTTCGATAAAGTGCTGTATCGTGGAAATATGTGCTGAGGGGCGGCGCTTGGGTTGATATTGTTGGAGGAGGGCTTCGAATTTGGTCGGTGGGCGGTCGATTGTGTGTATGAATCCGGGGATTGGTTTGCTGGTGGAGGGGTCAATCAGGCGCGCGTTTTTTACGTCGACCTGGAGGCCGAAATAGGCTAGAAAATCGGCCCCCAGGATCGCCTTCTCTACGTCCGCCACGGTGAAGTCCCACTCGTACGCGAGTCCGCTCATGTATATGGACGAGCGGTATGTCCCGTACGAGGGGATGGTGGTGCCGTTGGCGGCGTAGAGGGTTTGGCGGTAACAGCGCGCCTGACGACGGAGAATGGAATTTGGAAAAATGGAGAGTGCCGCCCCTGTGTCTATTAGGAATGGCATGCTGGTCTTGCCGCATTTTAAGAATAGGCGTTGGTGGGTGGGTGCGGAGTGAGGCAAAATTGCGGAGGCTGTGGGGGGGGGGGGGGGTGTCTGGCCGGGAGCAGGGGCGTCGGAGTTGAGGGGTGGTGGTGGTGGTGGGGGTTTGTCCCCTGCGAAAGAGATGCGGTTTGATTTTTTCCCGTTCCGGGGTGGGGGAACGGTAGTTGGTGGGGAGAGGGCTTTGGTGGCGCCGTGAGGCGCGGCCGGCAGATTGGTGGCCCTGGTGGTAGATGCGGAGGGGCCGTTCCGGGGTGGGGGAACGGTAGGTGGTAGGGAGAGGGGCTTGGCGGCGCCGTGAGGCGCGTTGGGCAGGTTGGTGGCCCTGGTGGTGGATGTGGAGGGGCCGTTCCGGGGTGGGGGAACGGTTGGTGGTGGGGCGAGGGGCTTGGCTGCGCAGCTAGGCGTGGTTGGAAGGTTGGCGGCCGTGGCGGCGGCGTAGGAGGGGTAGTGCTTTGTGGTGGTGTGAATTCGGGCCGGGGGGGGTTGGTGGGGGTCCCCCCCGTGTTGGCGAGGAGGGGGGCCCGCCGGGTTTACCGGCGGGCTTCCGCGTTTCCCTGCCCGGAGGGGAAGGAGCAGGGGGGTTGGCATTTGCGGGCCTCCCCACCGAAGTTGACATGGTAGAAACACCTGTGGGGGGGGGGTCGGCGGGGAGGTACGTCGTCTTGGAGGGGCGAGGTGTGGTGGAGGGGGCCGCAGCGGCCGGCGATCTTCCCCTACGTTGTTCCCGAGGAGGGGTGGGGCGGTGCTCGGGTGAAAGCTGGCGTCGGCGGTCGGTGGAGGGGGTTCGACGGCGCTCGATGGAGGGGGGTTGGCGCCTGTCGAGGGAGGGGGGCCGGCTGCGTTCCCGTGACGTCGTGCGGCCTCGTCGTGGTGTTGAGGGGCGGGGTGTGCGGACCTCGCTGACGCTGGCGGCTGTGGCGAGGTCGTGGACAGTGTCGGCGAGGCGAAGCAGGGGTTCATCCGGGCCGTCTAGGTGGCTGGCGAGCGCCATCTGTATGGGGTGGGGAAGAGCGCGCAGCCAGAAGGTCCGCGCGATGTCGGCCGTCATGATCCCCTGCAGTTGGTGACGCAGACGGCGGTAGAGGTGGGAGGGTTTGAGGTCGCCGAGGTGCTGTGGCTGCGAGAGCGCGGCGACTCGTGCGATTTTCGACGGTTGGTAGAGGGTTATGAGGCGGCTGCGGAGGTCGTCGTACGCAGCGGTGGCGTCGGGGGAGATGTCCGACGTCTGAAGGAGGATGTCGTATGGGAGTAGGGATATGATCCTTGAGTAGCGGGTTTTTTGACTGCGGATGTTGGCGGCCGAAAACGCAGCGTCCACCTGAAAAAACCATAGAGCGGGATCGTGAGAATAGAACGGGGGAAGCGACAGGGGAAATGACGCAGAGGCCGTCATGACGTCGGCGGCGGCGTGTGCTGCGGCCGCAGCGGCGGCGGCGGCGGCAGCGGAGGTCGATGCGGCGGAGACAGGCGGTGAGAGGGTGGTGAACGGGTTGTCGAGCGCAGCCGTTGCGTCAGTTGTCGGAGCGGCGGGCGGCTGCAGTGTGGCCGGTCGGAGGAGCGGGGGCGATGGCGAGTTCGGGTCCATAGCTGAGGTCTGAAATTTGAAAACTCAAATTTTAAATTTCAAATTCAAAATTCGCAAAAATTGGTAGCGGAGATGTGTGTGGTTGAGCGGAGGTGTGAGAGGTTGCGATCTCCGAGCGGTTGAGGGAGTGTGGGCGAAAATTGCGAAATTTGAACTGACTGACTGACCGAATTTGAAATTAAAATGGGGACACCGAACTGTACTTGAGACTGGGGTTGACACAGAAGGTAAGGAAGGTTGGGTGAACGTCGGGTTCACCACTGTGATGAATTTAAAATTGGTTCATCACAGTGGCGTGGGGAAATGCGCAGGCGGCGGATATCCACCGACATCTACGATCTTTTGGGGAGAGATGGAGGTGAGTGTTAGAATTTGCCCAGGCGGCGGTATTCCACCGACATCTAGGATCTTTTGGGGAGAGATGGAGGTGAGTGTTAGAATTTGCCCAGGCGGCGGTATTCCACCGACATCTAGGATCTTTTGAGAGAGGAGATGTTGTCTAGGCGGCGGATATCCACCGACATCTAGAATCTTTTAGAGGAGGAGGTTTTGCCCAGGCGGCGGATATCCACCGATCATCTGGGATCTTTTAAGAGAGGAGGAGCAAGGTAGAGGAGAGAAGAGAGAGCTGGTTAGAGGAAGTGTCGAATGAAGCTAAAGCCCCAGGATCCAGGGTTTTATAGGAACTGGAGGCCTCTCCCTCCAACTCCCTGTTGGGAGTTGGTGGTGGGGCCCCAGGTTGTGTACCCTGGGTTCTGTGGCTTGTCTCCCCACTCATTTGTTTATTGACGGAAACTAAGTTTGGCGTTAGAATGTTGGTGAGAGCTTAAAGTTACTAGTGGAGTGTTCCCGGGAGGGACTCACGACAAATATCATTCAAGTTTTTTTGTTGCCCGCAATGTGGAAGCACGCACAATGAACGGCCCCACATAGTCAACGCCAGTAATGTAGAAAGGGGGTACATCTGTCAACCTGTCTTTGGGTAAGTCACCCATTGGTGGTTCGTAGGGTTTGGGGTTGACTCTAATGCATCTCGTGCATCCTTTGAGAGCACCTCGCACAACGTTCTTTCCATTTACCACCCAATATCGTGCACGAATGTTTGCCAGGGTGTCGAGTGGGCCAACATGTAGTGGCCACTCATGCGTACACCGAATAATCATGTCAGTTGTCGGATGACAGGATGGGAGCAGAGCTGGGTGCTTGACTGAATAAGGAAGACTAGAATTTCTTAGTCGCCCTCCAACTCTCAATACTCCATCTGTGTCGAGAAACAATTTGAGTGATTTTGTGATTCTCATTTTTGGTCGTTTCGATTGTACATCCGCCAGTTCCTCTCTAACTGCTAGTGCTTATGCTTGCTTCACTAATATCTCGTCTGCCCTTCGACGTTCACATGCTGACAATGGGCCTCTCAAGGTAAGACTTGGCCTTGATGAATTGTGAATGAAACCCAGAGACCATGCTACAACCGCTTGAAGCCGGGGGGAAGTGGAGAAGCATTCTTCGATTTGAAGATCACATAGTAGTGCCGTGTGACATACAGTAGCGACTCTTGGTGTACGGGCTTCCACTCAAATGGCATCTTCATTTAGTGCTGGACGTATTCTCTTAAAGTACCAATTTTGAGGGGGCATACTCAACCACTCAGGGCCTCTCCACCATAATTCTTGTTTGATTAAGTCCACTAGTCATAATCCTCGAGAAGCACAATCAGCAGGATTTTCACTGGAACGAATATGGAACCATTGAGATGAAGGTACTAGTGACAATATTTCAGCAACTCTATTGCCTACAAATGTTTTCCATACTGGTGCTGGATTTGCCGTGATCCATGAAAGAGCAATGGTTGAATCAGAATACATAATTACGTGCTGGGAGTCGAGTTGAGGGAACTTCGTGATCATTTTTTTGACTAAGGACGCTAGTAATTGGGCGGCACATAGTTCCAAGCGAGGTAGAGTTATTGACTTGATAGGTGCCATACGAGCATGGGCTGAAACCAGTCGAACTACAGTGGTGTCCTTTTCTACCGAGACTATATATAGCACAGCTGCATAGGCCTTTTCAGATGCGTCTGCAAATCCCACCAAGTATTGATTGGTTTTGTAAGACGGAATATGGCGAGGAATTCGTACCTCTGAAAGCTGAGGCAGCTCCTGGGCTAAATAAGACCAATCATCAGTAATGTGCGTAGGCAGAGGGTCATCCCAACCATAGAGTTCTGCACTACGTTTCTGAACACAACCCGAGCAAAGACGGTGATGGGAATCAGCCAACCTAAGGGATCAAAAATCTTGGCGATCTGGCTAGCTAGCTCTCTTTTTGTATGAATTTTTAGAACTGGAGAAGGCTTGAAGTGGAAAGCGTCACTTAATGGGTTCCAACAGAGACCCAAAACCTTTAGGACAGAGTCTGAATCAACGTCAATGGAAATGGAAGAATAGGAAGGTAGCAGTTGTTCTTCAGGGATATGCACTGCAGCCGTGGGCCAGGGAGTAAGATGTCATTGAGGGAAATACCAGAGGGGGAAGCCTGAGAGGCGTTGAACACTACTCTTATTTTATTAGGAGGGTCATCCGCTCTGCAAACTGAATGATGGGGCAAATAGTAAGTTACTTGATTAGGGGATGGAGGAGGAACTGGTTCCATATGTCTGAATTCTAAATAGTCCTTCATAAAAGCAGCATAAACCTTGTGTTAATCAGGATTCTTGCGGTGATGACATTCCAGTTGAAACAGGCGACGCATAGCTATCTGCCGTGTTGGTCCCAGTAAGGATGGATTTTTTGAGAATGGAAGGCCCACTGAGAACCTCCATGAGATAATCGAGAAAAATTCTTTCTAAAATATTCTTCGGCTAATAGTTCATCTGGAGTATATGGGAGAGCATCTGTGACAGATTCTAATCGGAGCATTCTTTCTAGAAGTGATGCATATCCTGGTTCGTGATTCACAACATTTTTCACTGAGGTACTGGAACAGCCTTGCATGGGGACAGCGTTCGATGATAATGACACAATACTGGGTTGTAGTAAGGAAGAGGACAAGTGAACCTGAGCATAGAATAAGGTAGTTTTGAAGGTAATAGTACTGGCTGAATTAGTACATTTGGATAGTAACATGGGCTTCTGAGAGACCTTCACAGTTGGAACATAGCGGAAACCAGGACCTGTAGTTCATTGTTCTCTTGGAGACCGCCCACTGGGCGAAGACGGGCTGGATGTCAAAGAAGGGAGAGGGTTGGCTAATAAGGGTGTTCTAAGTTCATTTGGGTCTGTACTGTAGATCGATGAAGAAAGCTTGAGCTCAGAGCATTGATGGGATCCACGTTTATCATATGGGATATGTTCAATTTAAGAAGAAATGGTGAAGCCTCCGAGGTGAGTAGGATCCAGATATAAGCCATCCTAGGGTTGTTCCATGTGCGACTGGGGACGAATGGAGTGAATGAAGAATTTCTCCAGTGCTTATTTGATTAAGTACCCCTGACGCCAAGATAAGGTCTACGGGACTAGGAACATGAAAATGTGGATCTGCCAGATTAAGCTCTTCAAAGTGAGGCCAGCGGTGTCGCGGTAAATGCTGTGATGGAAGTTCGAGTGTAGTTTGGGATAGAACACAAAATTTCAGTTTGATGTTAGGATTGTGGGGCTGCCTGAGATATGCAGTTGTAACACCTATGACCTTTACACTTGGGGTTCCCCCAACCCCATTGACAAAACCAGAAGTTCTACTCAGTAGAAGACCACATCTCTTAGCACAAGACTCTGATATTATGTTAGTTTCACTCCCAGTGTCAAATATGGCTCTTGCACGGTGCCACTGGTTGGTTGAGGAGCTAATTTAAATTACAGCAGTTGGAATAACATAAGAATTTGATGGGGTTGATAGTACAGATTTGGCTCCTTGCAACCTAGGGACGGGTGAGTGAGCACCGTGACAGCCCAAATTTCAATAGCAGTATTGTTGAGAAGATTTCGAACCAATGCACCGATAGGAAGCGTGAGACTAAGAATTACATTCATCAGTTGCAGCCATTTGGACTGATGTGGAGCGCGGTTCGATTCTTGAAGTGAAATCCCCTTGAGGAGAGAGGATCTACTTGCGACAGAAGTTTGACGGCGACTGGGAGACGGAGATGATGAGTGATGGTGGCCAGATGGAGAAGGGGATCGAGACTGGAATGGCAATCCGAGATGACGGGATTTCTGATTAACTGAATTTTGGGAGGACTCTGGTTCAAATATCTCGTGCAGCAGCCAATGATGTTTGTCAGAACAAAATTTACAAACGTGGTCAGACTTACAATGATCAAACGGGTGTTTTGGAGATTTGAACACAACATTTTCTCATTAACAAACGTCAGTCTACCTGGTATTGGCAAATTCCTAAAACCTTCACAGTGGTATAGGAAATGAGATTGACCACAATAGAAGCATCTAATTTCCTGGTGCTTTTTATCCCCAACTAAGTCGGATTGACTAGATATCTGGTGAGTTCGAGATAAGTGTCTTTCACCTTTGTTAGCGGTTCTAACATTAAGTGGCTTGTGAAGTTTGAAGCATGTTTCGCTAGGTCGAGCTCTAAAATGCTATCTTGTTGTTCAAAAAGGTCACCAACTGGTCGAGTGTGGGAAGATTTTCTTGTCCCGAAATGACCTTTTCGTGAAATTCGTCTCGAAGTTCTTGAGGCAGTTTATTGTATGTATAGTGAAAACGAGAAAAATTTAAGTGATCAGTCAGAGTGATATGGTCTATTGCTGCATATAGTGTAGTCGTTTCAAGCTTTTCCAATGACGGGAGGTCAATATGATTGCGACGTGTGATCGCCTGAATTCTACCATGCAGTGTACATGCTGTCAAAAATAAGTTAGTATATTTTTTCATCAAAGCGTTATAGCACTTGTCATAATCTAGGTTTGAGGAACCTAGATTTTCAATGAGTTGGTATGGAGTTCCTGTCAGTTTTGATCGCTATAATGAATTCAGGAAATCGTGTGATATCGCCTGAAAAAATGGGTACAGTTGGAATCAGAAGAGCATGCAACTTGAGCTCCCTGGTCCGTTCATGGGCAGGCAGAATTATGCTCGGAAGTGTGATCAGGAATGAGAGGGCGATCAAGGTGCGGCAAAATGTTTTATAGGCTTCTTGTAGTTTTAATATAATATGCGATGCACGCTGAGACCATTTTTGGATACTATCTTCAGACTCGAATCGATAAATGTAGTTGCATATCCGATTAGTCCCTTTGTTCATAACTGTGTGATGCTCTTCTTCAAAAGTAGCAAGTTGGTCTGCAGCTGCATGGTTAGATGATTCAAAACCGGCGAATTTCAAAATCACAGATTCGCAGTAAGAAGAGAGCTCGATAATCTCTTGCAAATGTTCGTGTTCGCGGGTACCATTATTTATTTATTTATTTATTTATATTTCTGACATATAGGACAGATTCCCACCTCGCATGTCATTCGAGAAATTACTATACTAATTCTAAAGGTTACTAATTGTTGTGATCGGCTGCTCCTCCACAACTCTTGTTATGCAGTAACATGAAGTATCTCAGAGTGGGGACCCCCCGACCACCCTCTGATCATGTCAGGGGAGTATAAAAGAGCCAGAGGCCACTAATTAAATAACCATTCTCTCAAATACGATCGACTCGTCTATTGAACTCCTCAATCACTACACTGGTGACATCCGACGTGTGAGCTACACCGCCAGCGCCCGCCGTTTGACAGCGTCGCAGCCCCGCCTCCGCTTCAACGAGCCCCACCACGCGCGGCCCCCACCGACGCCACAGCGGCGCCCCACTCCGACGCCCGCCTCGACGGCTATCGCAGCGCCTCCTGCTACTTCGCCCCACCATCACCGATCCTCATATAAGGAAACGGACGCCGGCGCCGAGCACACTTCCAGCTGACACCTCACCGGACTGGCACCGAAGAGAAAACCGAAGATGACGGAGCAGAAACCGCAAAAGACACCCGAAGCGAGCGCTCCTTCGATTCTCAAGCTTCAGCCGTTCGACCCCGCATTCCCGCACGTCTGGTTCGCCCAACTCGAGATCATCCTCGCACACGAAGGCCTCACGACGCCACATGCGAAATTCGCCCGAGCCTTCCTCGCCCTCGAACCTCGACAAGCGGATCTATGCGCCGACATCAACCCCTCGCACACCAGTAGTTACCAGACACTCAAAACTCGCCTTCTAGCGACACACGCACCTTCCGATGGTTCACGGCTCATCGCCCTCCTCCAGCCGACATCCGACGACGAACTTCCGTCGATCCTCGCTCGCCGACTCACCCGAGCACTTCCGGCTGACACACCCGCACCGTTCGTCCGACAGCTCTTCCTCCGCGCCCTACCCGAGAGCATACGTCTACACATAGCGGCCCGTGACGAACCCGACATAGTGAAACTTGCTGCGCTCGCCGATCGCCTCCTACCATTCGCCCCGCCTCCTCGGGTGGCTACCGTCTCCGAAGAGGTCGAAGTGATCAACAATAGACGACAACGGCGCTCCCCGACGCAGCCGGCGACGAACACACGCCGCCCGACGAACACCCTATGTTTCTACCACCGCACATGGGGCCCACGAGCACAGAAATGCCGCAGCCCCTGCACCTGGCGCCCGAAACCGTCGGGAAACGACAACGCACGGCCCGACCAGCCGTAACGGCCGTGCGCAACCCACCAACATCTCGGCTCTTCATCCGCTGTAAGAAAACCTCCCTACACTTCCTCGTGGACACCGGCTCTGACGTCTCGATCGTCCCGAACACCCTGCTCAACCGAAAAACAACACGTCCAAGCGCTCTACGTGCCGCAAACGGCACCGAGATCAAGATGTACGGCACACACTCCGCATCAGTACACCTACCAGATCTCCCTCCGTACGAGTGGACCTTCACAGTCGCCGACGTATCAACTCCGATCCTCGGCTCCGACTTCTTGACGTACCACGGCCTACTCGTTGACCTACCCAACGCCCGACTCATCAACGCGGCCACGCAGCAGTACATCACCGGGACAGTAGACCTCGTACCTCCGAGCCAGTCCATCTGCACGACGACAGCGAACGAGCCTCGATTTCAAGCCCTCCTCGACGCCTACAAACCTTCACAGACACCATGCGATGCTCCTGTCGAACATCACATCGTCACGAAGGGACCCCCGTGTCACGCGAAACTTCGCCGATTATCCCCGGACCTATACGCGAAAGCGAAGGCCCATTTCGGCGAATTACTAGCGGCGGGGGTCATCGAACCTTCGGAGGCGCCGTGGTCCAGCCCGCTCCACATCGTTCCGAAACCCGAAGGTGACATTCGCCCCGTCGGTGACTACCGAGCGCTGAACCGACTCACTGTGCCCGATCGCTACACTGTCCCACACCTACACGACTTCACAACGGCCCTGTACGGGACTACAGTGTACAGCACATTCGACCTCGCACGCGCATTCTTCCACTGCAAGATCAGCGAACGCGACGTACCCAAGACAACAATCCTCACACCTTTCGGCGCCTATCAATTCAAGCGAATGAATTTCGGCTTACGAAACGCAGCGCAGACGTGGCAGCGGTACATGGACCACGTCCTACGAAACCTGCCCTTCGTGTATTGTTACCTAGATGACATACTGGTCGCCTCCGCCACCCCGTCAGAACACTACACCCACGTACGCACGCTCCTCGAGACCCTCGCTAAATACGGCCTCCAAATCAACAAAGCAAAATGCCAGCTCGCACGGCCCTCAGTCAAATTTCTCGGCCACAACGTTTCAGCCGACGGGATAACACCCCTACCGGAACGCACGGACCTAATTAAGAAATTCCCGCGACCCACTACCGTTCACGAGCTTCGAACATTCCTCGGCCTCATCAACTTCTATCACCGAGCGATACCACGAGCCGCACCTACGCTCCGCCCCCTAGTGGAAATGATTCCACCCGACGCGAAGAAAAAGGACAAACGCACGCTCACGTGGACCACCGACGCAGCTGACGCATTCGACCGCGCAAAACGCTTACTCGAAACCTCCGTCACACTCGCCCATCCGGCCCCGACCCAACCTCTCGTCCAACACACGGACTCGTCGGATTTCGCCGTCGGCGCAGCGCTGCATTCCATCAACAATACGCACTTACGCCCGCTAGGTTTCTTCTCACGCACCCTCAACCCGGCTCAACGTAACTACAGCGCATTTGACCGCGAACTACTGGCTATCTACCTCGCCATCGTACATTTTCGCCAGCAAATCGAAGGGCGCCCACTCACCGTATATACGGACCATAAGCCCCTAACGACCTCACTAACGACTCAGTCCAATACGGCCCCACCAACACGGCTCCGGCACCTTCGATTTATCTCAGAATTCACAACTGACATCAGGTACGCCGAGGGCTCAACAAACATCGTCGCCGACTACCTCTCGCGACTCCCACCAACAGCCAACACGGCCCACGCAGTCACGGATTACGGCCCCCCCTTCACGCTACAACAGCTAGCAGACGCCCAGGCCGCCGATGATCAAATCGCCACTATGAATCTCACACCGCACCGCATACAAGGCCACGAAATCATGTGCGAAAACACTGACGCCTCGCCTCGCCCCTACATCCCTACACCGTTACGCCTCGCGGTTTTCAAACACATACACGGGATGACACATCCGGGGATTAAGGCCACCACAGCCCTCATCCGCGCTCGATACTATTGGCCCGTCATGACCTCATCGATACGGCTGTTCACCCGCGCCTGCCCGAGTTGCAACCGAGCCAAAACAGCTCGACACATCAGGGCTCCCCTCGGCGAATATCCCGACGCAGCGCCACTCGAACACCTACATATCGACCTATTCGGCCCGCTACCACCATCGGCTACAAAAAAATACATATTATCGATGATTGACCGCGCCACTGGCTGGTTCGAATGCGCACCCCTCTCGACCATTTCCGCCGACGCAGTGATCACGGCCCTACACAACCACTGGATCGCCCGCTACGGCTCCCCGGCACACGTAACCACCGACCAGGGCACCCAGTTCACCTCAGCCGAATTTCATAAATACTTCACGTCCATGGGCACGGAGGTACATCATACAAATACCTACCACCCTCAAGCCAACGGCCTCGTTGAACGACTACACAGGCTCCTCAAAGACGCAACCCTCGCTACAGCCACGTCCCGCACATGGGCCACCCAACTTAGCGGCCTCCTCCTCGGCCTACGAAACCGCCCGGGCCCGGACGGCTACTCACCGGCCCAACGCCTCTTCTCGGCCACACCACGCCTACCAGGGGATCTGTTCACTCAACCGCCCCCAACAACTATACCCCTACGCACCAACGAATCGTACCGCCACTACACACAGTCCTACATGCCAGCAACTATGCGCACAGCGACCCATGTGTACGTCCGCGTAGACACACCGAGGGGTAAACTCGAGCCACCTTACACCGGCCCCCATCAAGTACTGACAAACGACGGAAAAACAGTCACGTACCTCACCGACGACCGCCGAACCCCCTCGGTGTCCATCGACAGATGCAAGCCGGCACCCCCACCTACGCACAACACGGGACCCACCGCAACGCCCCAAATCGCCCCCAACCACACAGCGATGGCCATAACTTCGCCACCACAGCACCCACGGCAACAACCGCTCCCGCGGAACCACGCCCGGAGCCCGAGCCTCGCCCGCCAACGCTACGCGCTCTATACCGCCGCCCCACGACAACGACCACTGCAACCACCCGGACAGCCCACGCGGACCACCACAACCAACACACGCACCTCCCACGCCCGGCAACAGCCACAGCGACAAAAAGAAAATTTAAATAATACCATACTTAAATTCTGGGGGGAGCAGTGTTGTGATCGGCTGCTCCTCCACAACTCTTGTTATGCTGTAACATGAAGTATCTCAGAGTGGGGACCCCCCGACCCCCCTCTGATCATGTCAGGGGAGTATAAAAGAGCCAGGGGCCACTAATTAAATAACCATTCTCTCAAATACGATCGACTCGTCTATTGAACTCCTCAATCACTACACTAATTTTAAGTAAATAAGAAAAACACTAATTTTAAGTAAAAAAAAGAAAAAAGGCCTGAGGGGCATTTAAAAAACAATCAGCCTGAAGGGCACATAATAAACAGGTTAGAATATACTCCATTAGAGTATACAAAACAGAATGTATATTAGAATAAACAGGATGAGAGAAAAGAAGAGGAAGAAAAGATAAGAAAAGAGATAGTGAGGGGAGGGGGGAGGAGAGAGGAAGAGTAAGAGTAAGAGAGACAGCAGGAAGAGGAAGACTAAGAGTAAGAGAGACAGCAGTGAAGGAGAGGATTCTATCGCTCGACAAGGAAGTGGCGCTCAACAGCACCCCTGAACGCACCAAGGGAAGAGGCACAACGAATCGCCAGAGGGAGGGAATTCCACAGCCTCGCTCCTGCAATTAAGACCGAATTGCTCATGGCCATACTGGAGTACCGAGTGATGGCAATATTGTTGGCACAACCCGAGCCAGGAAGAAACATGTTATTGGCAAAGGAGGGTAGACAGCCCTTAGTAGCGCGAAAAATTATGCAGAGGGATTGAACATTGAGGAATGTTATAATATCCATGCCAAGGAGGTGGTCAGCATGGAGGGATACACGTCCAAAAGATTTGAGCCGGAAAACATAGCGGACACAGGAATTGAACAGTACACGGAGGCGTTTGAGGGAGTTGAAATCAAGGGACCAAATGAAAAGAATTGAACAATAGCTGAAATGAGGAAGAATGAAGGATCGAAACAGTTTGAGACGGATATGGAGAGGTGTACAGAAGGCTAGGTTTCGAGCGAATGGAGGGCTGCGTAAACAGACCTTGATATTTTACCCACATGTTCATTCCACGTTAGCGTAGTGTTAAAAATTACCCCAAGATTCCTTACAGACTGATGGTATCCAATAGGTGAGTTATTTATAAGAATAGGGGGAAGCGAGTGGTGATCTATAGGCTTATTAAAGATTACTATTGCCTGGCTTTTAGAGGGGTTCAGGAGCAGCCCATTGCTAACACACCAGCTATGTATAGAGGATAAATCATTATTGACTTGAGTGACGGAGTTACGAAGAGAGGACAGGTGGGTTAAACTGTGCCTATTGATTTGGGTATCATCAGCATATAAGTGGAAAAAGCAGTGGGAATAACTTCGGGCATGTCATTAATAAATAATGAGAATAAAAAGGGTGCAAGAACAGCACCTTGAGGAACCCCGTCCAAGATAGGTAGAAGCCCAGAGGTGGAGCCATCGACAAAAACAGACTGGGAGCGGCCATTGAGGTAGGAGTAAATGAGCTTGCAAGCACTGGTAGAGAATTTGAAGAAGTAGGACAACTTTTTAATAAGCAGATCATAATTGATTGACCCAAATGCGTTGGTAAGATCAAGAAGGATTAAAATAGTGCATAGTTTATTCTCCGTGCCCTTTCTAATATCCTCAGAGATTTTGATTAAAACAGATTCACAGGTGTGGCGCGGTCTGAAGCCAGATTGATAAGGTGAAAGGAGGTTATTGGACATGACATAGCTACTCATCTGTTCCAGGAGGCAATGCTCAAGGGCCTTGGATGAAGATGGCAGGATACTTATTGGGCGTAGGTCCTCAAGGCGTTCTACCGATGATTTCTTAGGAATAGGGATGACTCGGGCGTTTTTCCATTGGTCAGGGAAGCATGAACTGGTGATTGCAAAGTTAAATATGTGCAAGAAAACAGGAGCAGTGGCGTTGATGCTTTTCAAAATAAGACAGAGAGGAAGATGGTCAGAACCCGTGGCATAGGAATTCATTTTTGAGAAAGCTTTGAAATGTCTGATAGCAAAAGGCAGTTGAATGAAAACATATCATGCTGAGGTGAAGAGATAGGCAGAACTACGGTTGGAAAAGGGGCTCTGGAAGCACTAAAATGAGTTTTGAGGCTATCAGCACTAAATGGAATAGAAGGGGTGTCAGCAGAATGCAAACCTGTTTTTCTAATACGAGACCAAAGTTGTTTCGTTGGCAAGTAGGGAGAGAGGAGGCCTTCAAAATATGGTTGTTTAGCTCTCCTGACAAAGGACTTGGCCTTATTCCTCAGTTTTTTAAAATGAGCATAATCGTCCGGATCAAGGGAACGTCGCCAAAGAGCATATGCTTTGTCTCGAGCTTCAAGGACCATCTTAACGTGAGTGGTGAACCAGGGAGTCTTAGGGTGACGAATACAGACTTTCCTCAATGGAGCAAGGGAATCGAGGATGTAAAGCAGTTGGCGGTTGAGAATTTTGATCATATCGACCGCATTGGTACATAGGAAGATGGCATCCCAGCAGATCGTCATGGCAGCTCTCTCTACCTCTTCCCTAGTAACTAAATTGAGTCTACGTATATTAATAAAATGAGGCCTCAACTTGAATTTACTAATTCTTAGGCAGCAGAGGAGAGCACAGCCGGGGCAGGGTAAGTTTTGCACAATTTGACAGAGTTTACATTCTTCACAAGGAAGTGATCGATGCTGGTTGCAGAATCCTTTAGGATATGAGTAGGAGCTGTGTCCAGAATATTCGAGCCTAGTGCACTACACATATCCAGCAATTTTTTTTAGAATTGGGGGTTTCTATATCAGTGTTTATATTAAAGTCACCAGCTATGACACCATACTGTGTGTGACGTTCAGGGTTTGACTGCGGCTTGGAACGCGGGTTAGAGGTGTCTTTATAGTTCTCAGATTTAGTTCCCGTTGATTTTGATTGAATTCCCGAAGCCCCTTCCTGATCATAATCCGTATCCGGAACGTCATGTTCATGATCGGATGAAGAACAATGTTCTTTGGGTGTAGAAAAAGGAACGGACTCACGGGATTTCCTGCGATTCTTCCTCCGAGTAGACACCATGTTCTTGGGATCTGATTGAGCAGGAAATTAACCAAGGTACTGAGGAAAATTCTCGGAATTTTACTCGACGAATCTTCCAAAAAATCCTGGTTACGGCACCAAAATGTTTGACGCTTTGCAGGCGAAACTTTAAATTTTATAAATAACAAGAACTCTTGAACATTTCTGTAACTGAACGATTTATATATTTCTTTTTAATAGCAAAATAATACAGGTCAAAAAAAGCAAAAGCTCTAGTTGAACAATGAAAACCGAATGACTCAAAAATTCCTCCAAAAGCTGGCACCAGATGCTGCCCAGCAGCCAGAACATCTTCTTTTTGAAACAAAAACCGATGAGGGGTTGGGTACATCTAGGTGAGTAGCAGTGACTCCCTAGTTACCTACAGCTTCGGTGAAGCCCGAACAGGAGTCGTACAGTCCTTTATGTACTCCAAGTGGCTGTCCGCGATCCGCTGAATAGTGAAGGACCACCTTAAGTTGCAATTTTCGATCATCCTCGGAAACTTTCTTGTTTCAATTTCTCAGGGAGACTGGTTGAATGAATCTCAACCATTCCTTCTCTTCAAGGAGAACTTCCATTCGAAATTTCCAATCCGAATAATTTGTTCCATTGAACTGATGTAAGAGTTTTCTTTCTTCTAAAAAACAGGGCACAAACACTGTACCTACAGGTAAATAGGCACTAGTTTACACAGCCTCGTGTAACTTAACCTCCAGAAAATCACAACTCGCAAGAACTTCCATTTTTACGTTTCCAAATTTCACCAAAACTTACACACAGGGTGAACAACATCCTGGGCCAACAACCTGTTAGGTTCACAGGAGAATTTAAGTAAAAACAGCTTTAAAGAGTGTAATAATCACGAACAGCTAGACACCAACAAAGGAGAGAAAAACCTTGCACGATGGCCAACATGACAAAAAAACTTCCAAGAAATTGGAAAACTCCTTGTAATTGCTAGATGGATAACCATCTCAACAACTAGTTTTACAACACTCAAAGTAAACAAAACATATTGCTGGAGGCTTGAGTAGGTATGATTACACAGTCTTACTGTTGAGTGCGCCAATGCGCAATCAAATTTGAAAAGAATTACTTCCCAGTTTCTACCTTTGATTACATCGAATAAAGCAAATAAGGTACCTACCTAATTTTTTCTTTCAAAACTATTTGAAATTCAGCTAGGTAGTTAGTGTGCTATTATTGTCTGAGAAACCCCTACCTAACTAAGCAATGACCGGCAAATTCCTCAAAAGTAAACCATTATCATCTTCATACCATCAATTTATAAAGAGGTACGGAGAGTAACTCCGCAAAGCACCGATAGAGTGTTCTGCAAGTCCCTTACAGGAGTTCTGATCGGGAGACGCAAGTTCAGAGAAGTGGTTTAGTATCCATGTGCAGTCGGCATCGAAGGTGTCAGTGGATGTTGTCAGTCAGAAATGTTTTGTTTTTGTTGCTATGTAATTTCGCTCAAGATTCCTGCGTTTTGAAAATCCCAATGACTTATACTGCTGTAATAACTTCCAACCCCCATTCGAATAACTGGTTGGTAATTTATATTACTATTTTGCGATAGATTTGTGTGCGGCAATCGAGTGTGCTATTTGCCGGAAGTGTCATCTGACTTATGTATTTTGACTTTTTGGAATTACGTCTAATAACTGAAAATATTCTTCAGTCAACAGACTACACACTTACGCATTTTCGATTTTGAAATCGTTGTTAACGATGAAACGACATGGGATGTGGAACATCTTAAAACTTGAGGCATTACTTCTTATCACTGTGAAGTCACCCTGTTGTTGTTTTGTGGGCGATTTCATTTTCATCTGTTTGAGTTATTATATTAACATCCTTTATTTAAAAAGCGATCTGCCGTTATTATAAGAATAGCTATCTCGGTTGGTAGTAACAACCAGTTTCTTCCACTGTTTGATGAACTAACTTGTTACCTGTAAAATTTGCTTTCCGTTTTTGTTGAATTACACAGGTATTATATTCGTCAGTTAATAATAATATATAGTAATATAGTATATTCTTTGAGTGAAACAGTGAGAATCTGTTGTCTGACTCGATCGATCAATACTGTAAGTTGTGTTGGAATACCAAATCGGCTACTCCAGCGGGACTGAAATTTCGGGTTCCTCAAATTGCATGTAGAACATGAGAAAACAGCGCAAAACGCCCGGTTTTCAGGGAAAACCCCCTAGGTAATCGTTTATAGTTTTTGGTTTATTTATAAAGTATTTTCTCGCATTTTTTGTAGAATGGCCTGTTACTAGTCAAGTAGGCGGAAATGAGTTAGTAGACTGTTTTTGTGCTTCCCGTGATCTTTACACGTTCAACCGTGGGACTGATACACCAAGATGATACGGGAAGGCGGACCAATGAGCTTCAAGCAAAAAAAAAAAAAAAAAAAAAAAAACGAGTGTATGTATGTGCATGTATTAGTGGAAATAGACTATTTTTTCGATAACTCCGTTTTTCTTTGAAATGGGTTTCCACGATTTCGTCGGGAGTGATTTAGTTCGAGCTTCAAGCATTCTCTACACGTAGGTATACGCGTAGTTCTTCCTGTGTACAAGAAGAAATAGCTCTACCCGTGTACGCAAACAACTACACATTACGAGAAGAGAATGCTTCAAGCTCATTGGTACGTCTTCCCGTATCTAAAAAGAAAAACTCCCAAATACAGAGAATCCAGTGGTTTTGGAAATAATGTTGATCGATTTAGCTTCAACATAGTAGTTACGAAACAAACCAGCTTTAAGAAGGGGACGGGTCTGGGGGAGTAAATTTAGTAGGTACTAAGTAGGAAGGTGAACAGAATCACGACTAGGTTTATTAGCAACTACGCATCTCAGGGTGTGTTAGAACTGGTGTTTTTCGGTCATATGGGCGTCATCAGTGGGAGCTTAAGGGCGCCTACGCACTTGCGATTTTCAGCCGCGCGATTTAATCGCGGTTAAAAAATCGCGGCGGCAGCATGTCATCACCGCGCACGCACCAGCGGCTGCGGTAGTGCGATAATGGATGTCTTGGAGATATCAAGTGGCGTAGCGTTGGCTCTGAGAGCAAAAAACGCTGCAAAGTCCTTGTCACATGGGTTTATTATTCTATTGGACATACCTACAGAAATGTTGGCTGTTCATTTATTGTTTCTTTCATGCGTAATAATCGAAATAGCTATTTCTGATGGTTTCCATTAATTTTGGCCCCTAAAACACTAAATTAGGTACCTATGCTCCTTTCTTTTTTTTCTTTAAACTATCTTTGATCATTGGTAGTGCCATTTAATCGTCTTGATCCACGTGTTGACACTTTTTCCAGTGCTATTATACAAACTGATGGTGATTTCAGACGATTTCCCAGGTTTTTGACTAATAAAAAATCAATTTTGGGAGCTGAACATTTGGTAGAACTCAATTTTCCACTCTTTGGTCAAAATCGACTTAATATTCGGTCTTCTCGTCCCCAAAAACATGGAAAAAGATATCTCAGAAGCTCATGTTACCAACATGTTGCTAAAACGCAAAAAGTACCTATTTTTACACACATTTTCACTCATAACACCCCTGGGTGTATTCCGATCGGGCTGAAAAGTTTCGGGACACGACTAGGGCCCAAATGGAGTATGTGTGCGAAAGAACGACTTTTTTAGACCTAAAATGAAGCCGGTACACGTGATACGGCGTACGGCGGACGGACATTGCATTTTTGGAATCTACGCACCTTGAAACGGAAAAGAAAAAAGTTTGAGGGGGTGTTATAAAAATTTTTTGCTGAGCGAATACATAGGTAGGTGTATTATTCACAGAATAATAAACCAAAAACGGCGGCGGGATAAAAAATTCGAAAAACGTTTTGGGTACACCCTATTATCTCCCAAAGGGAAGCAAAGGGGCAATTTTATAAAATTCTATACAAATTTTATTAAAATAATAAATATTTTAAAAATTTTATAAAATTACAGTCAATAAACAACTGTGATGACACGTCATCATCACTAAATGAGTCATCATGCACTGACATCGTGAATGCAGGATGGAAAATCCCAAGAGCGAAGCAATCGCGTGGCTGAACTACCGCTTGTGCGTGTAAGGTTATTAAATTCTGTGTTTCACATTTTCCCCCGCCTTAACCGCGCCGCCCGAAAAATAGAACCTGCTGCGACTTTTTCTAAACTTGCGATTTATTATCGCAGGTGAGCGTTCACCCATTGAGTTCTGTGTGTTTCATTTCTGGGGCGATTAAATCGCGCGGCTGAAAATCGCAAGTGCGTAGGCGCCCTAAGACCAATCATCCCTTTTTAGTTCCAAAAGCTGCCACCATGTTGTGCTTCAAAATGAGCAAAAACGGTTTCCAAAGCTCTGGCCACTAGGTTCAACCGATTTTTGGTCTGATTTTTGCAATGTACTCAGTACAAATGTACAATATACACGACACTCAAAATTGTCATACAAATTTGGTCTCATGAAATTTTACATTTAAAAATTTGAAATTTAAAAATCATAGCTGGTCATATTTTAGAGTTTAATTTTTCAAGTTCAGAACTATTTCCAAATCGAAAGTCGGATGGATATTTCCAGCACAATTGTGGAAATACGAATTCGGGTGGGGGATGGAGGTTCCTTTGAAATGAGTGAGACACCCTCTCACTCTGTTTCTATAGTAATGACCTAATGGCATTGTTTGAATTTGTTTATAGTTGTCGGGTGTCTACTTAGTTCCGTTCATTATTTTTTGCTTCAAGTAGTATAACAGGGCCTCGCACCAATGTGGCGGAAGCCTTGTGATCACTTTCAGTAAGTGAATAATTTTTTTCTCAAATAGGTATGAAAATATCCACAAGCAGTTTACACTTCAGACTTTCTTGAACAAATTCGGTTAGTTGTCCATTAGTCTGTCTCTCCGTTTGTGTGAGAACGTTCTGTGTTCACGAATGCTTGCAGCTTACAGCACACTTCCTACATTTCTGGAATTTCTATTAATTTAAAAAAAAAGGATTATTTGTAATATAAGGTAGTATGCCGCATTTCATATGCTGGGCATGTAGAGCATCGAAGTTAGCTGATATTCTTTTCAGTCTTTGTAAAGTATAACTGTAACCGAATAGCAAATAAATTGAAACTTACCAAATATGGGCCAGTCTGAAAACGTTACAAAAAATGCTGACCGCTTAAAAATTATATTTATTTATACAAAGCACACCTTGAGTGTGCTTTTCCAAAAGTCAGTCGTTTCCAGTGTGCTAGGTTGGTTTTGCTACCTCACTACAAACCTAGGGAAGCCTTACATTCGTGGAAAGAATCATAATGCCCATTTGCTTTTCGCGTTTCGAAGCTTTATGAACAATTTTGGTTCCGTGTCTGTGGTCATTTCCTTGTCCTGGCCAAAACTTACTGTATACCTACCTACTAACTTACATTCAGATTTTGATGAGATTATCAGGGATTGAGGGTAAGCCCCTAGGCTTCCCTACGAATTTCATTGCCGTCAAACTACTGGTTGCGAGTACGCATGCACATACATGAATTTCCTGAAATACCGATTTCTCACTATCAAATGGCCCGATTTTGGTTAAATTTGGATGATAGTTGGGGGGCTTGCCCCAATATGCTTGCCTATGGATTTCGTCGCAATTGTTTCTGTAATAGTCAGTGTGCATGCCCAAACTTGAAATTTTTTGTCACAGGCAAAACTCCGGAACTATTCAACCGGTTGGTTTTGAGGGAATTATCAGGGATTGAGGGTTAGCCCCTAGATGGCCCCCTACGAATTTCAAGACCGTTGGCCCATTGGTATCGTGTGCACATGTGCTAACGTAGATTTGCCGAAATACCGACTGCCCTTGATCCAATGTCCCGATTTTTGTGTGTGCTGGAAAGCATGCGCTTGCTCAAGTTCGATTGGCATTGGTAGTTGTCATTGAATGGATTTCCCGGAATTACATACATTCCTACCTACATACATTCTTAGAAAGAAAACTAAAAGCAATTGTATGCGCAGTCATGGTCATTTGTTTAGATGTTGCTGGCCTATTACATTGATAAGGTATAGAAGGGTTCAAATATTTTGTATCTTTACCTACCTGTAGCTATGTAGGTATTGTCGTATCGCTAATATTAATAATCTGCAGCTGCCTATGCCGGTTTGAATACATTATCAAAATGAACTACATCTACTACTTACTAGTTCTAAACTCGGAAATAGAATATGACCAGCTAGGATTTTTAAATTCATTAAATTCAAGTAGATACCTACTTGGTGTAATTTTAAATCTTCGTGAGATTGTTGCGTAAATTCTACCTTTTTATTGGACAGCAGAATGGCAAAGAATATCTGAGCACTTCGATTCTGAAAATGTTTAGCAAATAGAAATGTTGCCAATTAAAACTTCGTAGTAGTATTATTATAAATAAATAGGTATCTATTGTTGGAATGAAAATATATAGCTGGAGGTTCTCGACTGTTCTGAAGTATCTATTATATTAGTATTTTGAGGGTCAATCATTTCTTCAGTTTTAGGGCCTAGACGTAAAATGAGGAGAATGAGGAATGAAGAATGAGGAGTACCCATGGATGACTTCTGTTTATATTTTTGAATGAAAGTAGGTTCCATTTTAAGAATTTTGAGGCCAACTCTCTGACCCTTATGTCTCTCTATGGGACTCTCTATGGGATAGTTCTTTTTCTATGAGCTTTCAAAGTTTCGACAATAAGTAACGTCACACTGGGCAAGGGGGTCCCGCCCTGGTGGGAGGGGTTCAATGATCATCTATTGTCAGAATGTTGAAAGCTCATAGAAAAAGAAATATTCATCGTAGGAGAGTGCGGTTGGTCTCAAAATTCTAAGAATGGAACCTACTTTCATTTAGAAATGGGAAAGTATTATAAACAGGCCCTTATGTACTCCTTGTTGATTGACACTCGTGATCCCCTTCAAAATACTAATTTATAGGTACCTACTTCAAAGCAGTCGTGAACATCCAACTGTATTATTCAGTGTGGAGGACGTGCAAGAAAATCGAACAAATCAAGAACTAGATTTAAAGTGAAGAATTGGCTGTCCCTCGTGATCCCTCTCAAAATACTGGTAAGAAAAAAAATACTGAAAAAGAAACTCCCAAGGCAAAAAATTCCATGCTCATTCAGTCATATTTGTAGAGAGTGAGAAGGTAGAACAAAAGCATTGGTGTCTCACTCACCTTCAAAGGAATCCTCACCTGGCTATTATGGTCCCCCACCCTGATTCGTATTTCCATAATTACACTGGATATATCCATCCGATTTTCAATTCGGAAAAGCTGCTCAGAAATAAAATTCTAAAACATAACCAGCTGGGATTTCTAAAATTTCATTAAATTTCAACTGTTTATGAAAAATTTGAGGGTCACATAAAGTCTACGTTTGTACTGTGTACATTGCAAAAATCTGTTGAACCTAGCGGCTAGGGCTTAGGAAACCGTTTTATCCCCATAGGTGCTGCCATCTGTTGAAAGAATTGCTCACCAAAAAACGGGATGATTGGCCTTAGCACTGTACTTGCTGCTGTACGGTCTTGAGGCGGAGCCTTGACGATTCTGTCTGATAAGGTCTTACTCTAACAAATATAATGTTGGCTTTATTTGGGTGGAGGATACCCACACCATTTCGATGTTCAGCATCCTTGCACACATAGCCCGTCAGCAAGAAGGTGGCCATACCTGGTCTTCATCTGGCCAAATTCCTTCCACCTAACCACACTCAGACCCAGTATTTCGATATTATACCTCTTTCTGCATTTCTTTCACCATGAAAACCAACATGAGCTATCCGTTTCATGCTAAACGGATACCTGAAGATTAGTCAGGCGCTTATTCTCTTCAGTTTCTGTAATACGTGTATTTAAGGATGAATGGTTATTAGCCCATCACTCCTGAGTACCCTGGTGGTATACATATATATGGAGAGAGAGAGGGAGAATTAATATGGTTATGGGTTTTGAGTGTACAGTTGATATGTGTAAGTGAACACGTAATGCCTTATTTTTTTTGTGGTAGTAGTAACTGAATTTTTTCTATTTACAAGTTACCTATACGTGTATCCAAACAACCAGCTCATAGCATATTATAGTGCGAGGGCAGGGAGGCAATAACTGCTGACAAACCAATCTTATCCCCCCCCCCCCCCCCCTCTTGGGTGTCGAGGTTGCTGCTTCTATCACTGAGACCAAGTGATTAATTATTGTGATTAATTTCATCCTTATCCATTGTTATTCAAACCAGTTACTACCCAGGTTGGTGACCATCCTCATTTCAAATGACATGATTTCTTTTGCCTCTTGAAATTCATGTGAAGCTTCTTCCAGTGAATGAACCTGATTTTCACTAATTCCAAGGAGATGCTTTTGAAATGGGCGGAAATTCATTGTCAATGGAATCTCCTATTTTTGCCCTCAAATCTAATTATTAACCTAGTAATTCGATTTCGGTGTTTAAATAAAAGTCATATTACGTCTAGTTTGACCTTCCTTAATGTACCTCACTCAATCATTCATAATAATCAATAATTAATTTTTCTATATGGTACGTTGCCCACTTCTCAAACGTCCAGTATTCTCACAGCATGGGGTATTACAGGAATACTGTGCAGAGCCAATTATGAACGAGACAAGGCAATGGACTAACTATTCTGAACAGTATTGTTTGAAAAAAGTAATAATAATACGACAATTTGTGTAGTAGCATAGAATTTTGATTTCAAATTAGAAAAAGTTGGACTGAATTGCGTCAAAAGTAAGGTAAATATGTGTATAGGTAAGGTACCTATTTTACACTTTCACAGTGATCTTTTTTTGCGTGATACGGTAAGAAATCACATACGCACAACACCGAGACAACAGCAACAATAATACCAAGACAACAACAAAAATAACACAAGACTACAACAATACCGAGACAGCAACACCGTTTTTGGTTTATTATTCTGTGAATAATACACCTATGTATTCCCTCAGCAAAAAAATTGTATAACCCCCTCAAAATTTTTTCTTTTACGTTTCAAGGTGTGTAGATCCAGAAAATGCACCACCATAGGCCGAATCATGCAAACCAGCTTCATTTTTGGTCTAAAAAATTCGTTCTTTCGCACACATTCTCCATTTGGGCCCCAGTTGTGTTCCGAAACATTGCAGCCCAATCGGAACATACCGAAGGGTGTTACGAGTGAAAACAGTTAAGGTGAGTCGAGGCAAGTGCGCACCAAAAAATTGAAAGTTTGACTTTGGGTGGCTCTAGAAATTCACCACTTGATGATAAAAATGTACTGATTTTTTCAATCGTTGACTATAACCTTCCTCTCTCACAGTGTATATTAAAAAATCACTAAAACTTGAAACCCGATTTCTCAGAAACATGAAACTTTTCGAAATCTCACTTACGCACTTGCCCCGGTGGAATGGGGCAAGTGCGTACCTCAACTCCCATCTTGACATAGTGGACGAAATGGTCGTTTAGGGGCAAGTTCGTGAAGCTCCTGGTTCTGCAGAATCTGTTGCTTTTTAAAAATTTAAATTTGGTCCAGAATTTACCGATCTATAGACTTTTTAACCCCCGAAACCTTGTGGGCTAGAAAAAGAGGAAAAAAGTCAACGTGATAGTCATTTTTATTGTAAAAATATTTTCAAAATGTGAAAAAAACTTAATTTGACTGACTAGTAGTCATTTTACTGACGGCAGAGTAGTCTGCACAAGCCCCACCTGTGGCATCCGCACTTGCCCCAAGCATGCATAAAAGCAGGGGGAAGTGCAGACCTGGGCTTAAATCCTGAATTTTAGAACTTATCGGAATCCTCATGATTTACATTTGAAGAATATCAGTCAGGGTTTGTACTCATTACAAAAAATTCGCCAAAATCTTTTGGGGAACTGATGTTTTCTGATGATCCTTGTCTCACTTGGCTCCAGGAGGAGATCTGAAATGTGGCAGGTTATAACCTTCCCGACAGGTTATACATGATCGTAGCGCACTCTATCGACTAGCATTCGAAAGAACAGGTTATTTTGCAAAGTCCTCAACAGATGGCAGGTCTCCAAGTCCAATATTCAGGCTGCTATAGCTCCACTACGCACTTACCCCCAAAACGCACTTGCCCCTACTCACCTTAGGTGTTTTTTGTGTTTTAGTAACATGAGCTTTTGAGGTATCGTTTTCCATGTATTTTGGGACAAGAAGACCGAATATGAAGTCGATTTTGACCAGAGTAGAAAATTGAGGTACTAACGAAGTTTCAGCCTGAAGTTTAGGTACATTAAATTTTGGTATAAAATCTTTGTTCTTCCGCACACAGTCCCCATTTGGGAACACATTTAGGTCCTAGTTGTGCTCCAAAGCTCGGTAGCCCGATTGGAATACACCCAGGGGTGTTATGGGAGAAAAATAGGGTGTTTCGAGGGATTTATGAGGTTTTAGTGAACATGAGCTTGTGAGGTATCGTATGAAGAATTGAGGTTGTAACGAAGGTCCCGAAATTCATTTTTTATGAGTCAAAACCCTGGGAAATTGTCTGCAATCACCATCAATTTGTATGATAACACTAGAAGTAGTATTAGCGGGTGAATAAAGACAGTGAAGTGGGACTGCCAGTGATCAAAGATAATCTGGAAAAAACCGAGCCTAATTCGTGTTTTTGGGGGCCAAAATTGGTGGACACCATCGAAAATACCTATTTCAATTATTGCACATGAAAGAAACGATAAATGAACAGCCAACATTTATAACCTATGTATTCACTCATCAAAAAATGTTTATAACACCCCCTCAGAATTTTTTCTTTTCCGTTTCAAGGTGAGTAGATTCCAAAAATGCAATGTCCGTCCGCTGTACGCCATATCACGTGTACTGGCTTCATTTTCGGTCTAAAAAATTCGTTCTTTCACACACATGCTCCACTTGGGCCCTAGTTGTGTCCCGAAACTTTGCAGCCCGATCGGAATATAGCCAGGAGTGTTATGAGTGAAAATGTGTATAAAAATAGGTACTTTTCGTGTTTTCGTAACATGAGCTTTTGACGTATCGTTTTCCATGTTTTTGGGACGAGAAGACGGAATATGAAGACGATTTTGACCAAAGAGTGGAATATTGAGGTTCTACCAAATGTTCAGCTCCCAAAATTGATTTTTTATGAGTCAAAAACCTGGGAAATCGTCTGAAATCACCATCAGTTTTTATGATAACACTAGAAAAAGTGTCAACAGGTGGATCAAGACGATTAAATGGTACTACCAATGATCAAAGATAATTTGAAGAAAAAAAAAATTCTTACCTAATTTCTGTTTTGTGGGCCAAAATTGGTGGAAACCATCAGAAATAGATGTTTCAATTATTTCACATGAAAAAAACGCTGCAAAGTCCTTGTCACATGGGTTTATTATTCTTTTTGACATACGTACAGAAATGCTGGCTGTTTATTTAACTTTTCTTTTATGTAAAATAATTGAAATAAGTAGCTATTTCTGATGGTTTCCACCAATTTTGGCCCCCAAAACAGAAATTAGGTAGGTATGCTCCTTTTTTGGTTTATTATTCTGTGAATAATACACCTATGTATTCGCTCAGCAAAAAATTTTTATAACACCCCCTCAAACTTTTTTCTTTTACGTTTCAAGGTGCATAGATTCCAAAAATGCAATGTCCGTCCGCCGTACGCCGTCCGCCGTCCGCCGTATCACGTGTACAGGCTTCATTTTCGGTCTAAAAAAATCGTTCTTTCGCACACATGCTCCATTTGGGCCCTAGTTGTGTCCCGAAACTTTTCAGCCCGATCGGAATATACCCAGGGGTGTTATGAGTGAAAATGTGTGTAAAAATAGGTACTTACGTTTTAGCAACATATTGGTAACATGAGCTTCTGAGATATCGTTTTCTATGTTTTTGGGGACGAGAAGACCGAATATGAAGTCGATTTTGACCAAAGAGAGGAAAATTGAGTTCTACCAAATGTTCAGCTCCCAAAATTGATTTTTTATGGGTGAAAAACCTGGGAAATCGTCTGAAATCACCATCAATTTGTATAATAACACTGGGAAAAGTGTCAACACGTGGATCAAGACGATTAAATGGCACTACCTATGGTCAAAGATAGTTTAAAATAAAGTAGGTACCTAATTAATTTGTGTTTTAGGGGCCAAAATTTGTGGAAACCATCAGAAATATCTTGCTATTCGAATTATTTCACGTGAAAAAAAAACAATAAATGAACAGCCAACATTTCTGTAGGTATGTCCAATAGAATAATAAACCCATGTGACAAGGACTTTGCAGCGTTTTTTCAAATTACCTTTGATCAATGGTAGTGCCATTTAATCGTCTTGATCCACGTGTTGTCACTTTTGGTTTATTATTCTGTGAATAATACACCTATGTAATCGCTCAGCAAAAAAGTTTTATAACACCCCCTCAAAATTTTTTCTTTTCCGTTTCACGGTACCTACGTAGATTCCAAAAATGCAATGTCCGTCCGCCGTACGCCGTCCGCCGTATCACGTGTACAGGCTTCATTTTCGGTCTAAAAAAATCGTTCTTTCGCACACATGCTCCATTTGGGCCCTAGTTGTGTCCCGAAACTTTTCAGCCCGATCGGAATATACCCAGGGGTGTTATGAGTGAAAATGTGTATAAAAATAGGTACTTTTTGCGTTTTAGCAACATGTTGTTAACATGAGCTTTTAAGGTATCGTTTTTCATGTTTTTGGGGACGAGAAGACCGAATATGAAGTCGATTTTGACCAAAGAATAGAAAATTGAGGTTCTACCAGATGTTCAGCTCCCGAAATTGATTTTTTATGAGTCAAAAACCTGGGAAATCGTTTGAAATCACCATCAATTTGTATAATAACACTGGAAAAAGTGTCAACAGGTGGATCAAGACGATTAAATGGTACTATCAATGATCAGAGATAATTTATTAAAAAAAAAAAAAAGGAGTATCGCCGTATCACGTCTACAGGCTTCATTTTCGGTCTAAAAAATTCGTTCTTTCGTACACATACTCCATTTGGGCCCTAGTTGTGTCCCGAAACATTTCAGCCCGATCGGAATATACCCAGGGGTGTTATGAGTGAAAATGTGTGTAAAAATAGGTACTATTTGCGTTTTAGTTAACATGTTAGTAACATGAGCTTCTGAGATATCATTTTCCATGTTTTTGGGGAGCAGAAGGCCGAATATGAAGTCGATTTTGACCAAAGAGTGGAAAATTCAGTTCTACCAATGTTCAGCTCCCAAAATTGATTTTTTATGAGTCAAAAACCTGGGAAATCGTCTGAAATCACCATCAGTTTGTATAATAACACTGGAAAAAGTGTCAGCACGTGGACCAAGACGATTAAATGGCACTACCAATGATCAAAGAGAAAAGAAAAACAAAACAAAAATAGAAAAAAAACCTAATTTGTGTTTTAGGGGCCAAAATTAATGGAAACCATCAGAAATAGCTATTTTGATTATTACGCATAAAAGAAAAAATAAATGAGCATCCAACATTTCTGAAGTTATGTCCAGGAGAATAATAAACCCATGTGACAAGGACTTTGCAGCGTTTTTGGAATCTACGCACCTTGAAACGGAAAAGAAAAAATTTTGAGGGGGTGTTATAAAATTTTTTTGCTGAACGAATACATAGGTGTATTATTCACAGAATAATAAACCAAAATATATTTCAAGTGACTTAGTTTTTTTATAAACTTCCGTGTATTGATGGGTCATTCCGTAAAAAAACAGCACATTTCACAACTAGGTACTTCAAGATATTATATGGAGAAAAAATAATTCAGATAAAATGACTTCAGCTTCAAGGGGTAGTAAGGAGATTAGTATTACTAAGGGATAATATTACTTCACTCATTTATGTTGTGTGAGAGTTTTTTGAAAATTCAATAGAATATTATTTTATTATGTACACACACTTACAAGCCACCACTTCTTTATAATATTGTGTATTACGGGAAACACGGATGATGGATCTCATCAATGATTTCCTATCGAGATTCCCTAAATTTACTCCATTATACTCTACGCCTACGGGGTAACTCACCAGCTAGTCGAGGCGTTCCTTCTTCAAAAACTGAGACCATATCTCGATGAAATGACAGCAAGGCATTTTAAGCGTTATATCTGCCAACGTTTTTTGGAACATTACTCCGCTATAAGTACATGAAATCGCAAAAAAATAGCAGTAAAATTTAAAAGCTGATGTTCTGAAGATTTTAAATCTGTTTCCAAAACTTTGATTGCTCTTGAATGTGGCCATTTAATTCCTTCAAAAATATCCATAATATTTCCTGATAAAAATTGCAGAATATTGTAATAATAATGCATTATTTAACAACAAGACAGGGCAGAATGAAATTGTTTGGAAGTCTCATGATTTTTCACATTTGTACTTGTGACCTTTACTCTGTAACTACGTGATTTGTTTATCTACCCGTAATTTAACTCTCAAGAACGGCTTTCGGAAGTAAATTTCTACATTTCCACCATCAGAACTACTTGACAACGATTTACCATTTGAGAAATCATGAAACTGTAGCATGACTTTTGTCCACCTCGATCGGTTATATTGCCATTTGTGCGTCGGGCCGCAGTCTGAATCTTAACCAATAATTGACAGAGCCAACATAAATAATAATGAGGAAATGTAAAACACAACAACGTAAAATGTAAAATATGATGTAAAATAAAAAATATAAAATAAACCAAAACTTAACAAATAAATAAATAAATAAATAAATAAATAAAGGTACAAGTGCATTATAGGGACGTTAAACGCGACTATCGAGATAATCGAATGTTGCGATTATATATCGATTTCACTTCATTCGATGTTTGGTTGTAGCAGTCGTAGTAGCCTTCCTTTCCCAGTTTCTTTACTGCGTTCGTGTTCGTCGGGTCTTGTTCCGTGTTTTACCATGAATTTTAAGGAACTGGTACGCGCAGTTAACAGTGAAGGAAGTGCGATACGGGTGCCAGGAGTAATCGATAATCGCAACATTCGATTATCTCGATAGTCGCGTTTATCGTCCCTATAATGTACTTGTACCTAAATAAAATAAAAAAACATTACATTGAAGTGTAGGAAATAAATAATAATGAATCACACTGTTCATGAACACCTTGAACAGCACGATGCTGCCCAGGAGCTTTGCGGTGGTTGAGGGTCCGCTGACAGTAGCTGGCGATTCCGTCCCTCCTTAATGTATTAAGGTGGCGGCTCAAAGCCATTTCGTTCCGATAATTGTCCCCCTCCACTCGCACTACTCCGAGCCCAAAGGGCAATCTGTTCCCTAATCAATCTTGGTTTCCCACCTTCATCCACTGAGAAAGGGACTGAGTAGGTTTCTGTCTACCACCACTGCTCCCATCAACAACACTAGTGTTCTGCGTAACGTAACAACAGGTCCGTTCGTGCTTAGTTCATGGAGTGGGGAGGTGAAATTATTGAAATTTGGTTTGTCCCATTTGGTCCCATTTGGGGTCCAGTTGGTCCTCGAAGCTCGGCGTTACTGTCAGTCATCTCTACGGGGTAATAAGGAGTTGAAATTTCCCAAACGCCGGAAATCTCGATTTTTTAACGTTTTTAAATTGATCTCGAATTTGGGAATTTTTAAGGTCATCCGGAGCATTGCAAGTCCAGCCGTTCGTTCACATTAAGTCCCTGAAATTTGCACCGCAAAGCTTCGTCAACATGATCGTGAATGAAACGGTCTACAACCAGCCTAGCTAACATTGCTAGGGAACACCTGATTATAATCACGGATGGCTGTATGAAATCGAGTTGGTTGTTCGGTGATATTATTTCATTTGAAAAATGACGGTATTTTGGATTTTATTAATAGGAACTTCTTCTGCTTGAACAAACGTTATGCTTCATTCATGAATAGCAACAAATAATTAATTCTTGAATTTTTGAATTCACCTCATATATATCTTTGAAACTGTAATTTCCCGGCCGGCTCCACTACTGGATTCAGCGCTTTCCTCGGGGGTGCTCCAGGGTAGGTATTGACCACAGAAAGCAGTGATCTGCTAAGAAGGGGCATTTATACATGTAAATAATAAACCATTGTGTAATAATTTGCAGCGTTTTTCTACTGTTGTTATACAAATTGATGGTGATTTTAGACGATTTTCCAGGTTTTTGCCACATAAAAAAGCAATTTTGGCAGCTGAACCTTTGGTAGAACCTCAATTTTCCACTCTTTGGTCAAAATCGACTTCATATCGGTCTTCTCGTCCCCAAAAACATGGAAAAAGATACCTCAAAAGCTCTTGTTACTAACATGCTACTAAAACACAAAAAGTACCTATTTTTTCACACATTTTCACTCATAACACCCCTGGGTATATTCCGATCGGGCTGAAAAGTTTTGGGACACAACTAGGGCCCAAATGGAGCATGTGTGCGAAAGAACGACTTTTTTAGACCGAAAATGAAGCCTGCACATGTGATACGGCGGACGGACATTGCATTTTTGGAATCTACGCACCTTGAAACGGAAAAGAAAAAATGTTGAGGGGGTGTTATAAAAATTTTTTGCTGACCGAATACATAGGTGTATTATTCACAGAATAATAAACCAAAACGTTGAGGGAGTATTATAAAAATTTTTTGCTGAGTGAATACATAGGTGTATTATTCACAGAATAATAAACCAAAACAATAGATGAACAGCCATTTCTGCACGTATGTCCAATCTATACATATAATAATAGAATAATAAACCCATGTGACAAGGACGTTGCAGCGTTTTTCACTCATAAGACACTTGGGTATATTCCGATCGGGCTGCAAAGTTTCTGGAACCCATGGACAAGGACTTTGCAGCTTTTTACAATAATACCGAGACTTGGTTGTGCAATTAACTCCGGCTCATCATCGACTTTTCCATCTGAGATTTTCTTATAATGTGGTCAGTTAGGTCAATTCTTGATCCATCAATAATTTGTGGTGTTGTTGGCCCAGTTGATTTTTTAATACAGAACTTCTTCAAGTATTTCAACACTATAGATCTTCTGAAATCCAGCTGAGAAATAACCAGCATGTTGATGAAATCCAGGAATTTTGGAGAGAAACTTCCAGCAACCAAGTAACCAATGGCCAGTACCATTTACGATTCCGTATCTGAATGCTATGCAAGTTGACACTTGTCCATTCTGTCGGTGCCACCCATTCCTTTGTTGTACCTACTCAGCAGGGCGGGACGGTGAACTTGGATTATGTTCCTTTTTGGCGACTGAATAACGTGCTACATTAGTCATTGGGTTGACGCCATGCGTATTGGAGCATGCTGGAACTGCTGAATTACCCTTACCCCGTTGATGATTCCTTAGTGACCTCGGAGGAGCTTTTTCAAAGCTTTGTCACTAGCCAAAGAGCGGGGCTTTCCCACAAAGTTGCGCAGAATACAGCTCTTGCATGTGAGAGGAGTTTGAACGGGCGGTTATAGGCCCACCAACAAGCCACGATTTTCTTGTAGTCACCCGGGCGTTGTAAGCTCACCCCCTGCCCATTTGTAAAGTGACCCCCTGCGACTGTTCAGATGTGATCGTAAACTAACCCCCTACAGTTCTGGGTCATAAACAAAATGCACAGTACGACAAGGTACAACTCAGAATCATGTATAGTCAAGTACCATCATGTTATCAGTATATCACGTAGTCCAGTATATCATGTGAACCAGTAGGTACGTATGTCACATCGTCAATAAATTATCACGTAAAAAAATACTGAAGTGCCGGAGCAGTTTTGGAGAGACGCGTTTCATAAAGTCGTACATAACAATATTGGAATTGTGGTATTTAACTATCAGTTTTTGCACACAGTCCTTTTGGTTTATTATTTTCAATAATGAACCTTTGGAATCGAGCATGAAAAGAACATTTTAACCCCCCCCCCCCCCCCCTCATAATTTGATGGTTTACATTTCAAGGTGCCTACGTAGAATCCGAAAATCGAATAAAAAAATGTCTTCCTGTACGCCGTACCTGCCGTACTTCGCACATCCCTTAGTTACCATGAACCAAAATTAATGAAATTTGGTTTGTAGGTCCCGTTTGGCGTCCAGTTGGTCCTCGAAGCTCGGCATCACTGTCAGTCATCTCTAAGGGGTGAAAAATAGGGTTTGAAATTTTCAGAACGCCATAGCTCGAAAACTTTCAATAGAAGGGTACCTACCTATGGTTTTTTTCATGTTTTTAAATTGATCTTGAACTAAAGAATTTTTTGAGACCACCTGGAGCATTGTATGACTACCCGTTCGTTTGCACCGAAAAGCTTCGTCAACATGATTGTGAATGAAACGGTATGAATCTGGCCCAGATATTATTGCTAGGGATCACCTGATTATAATCACGAATGGCTGTATGAAGTAGAGTTGGTTGTTTTGATATATCACTTCATTTGAAAAATGATGGATCTTTTGGATTTTGTTGATAAGTAGGTACTTTTGCAACTTGAACAAACGTTGAAGTATTATTGGGTAAATTATTACACAGTGATAAATTGTTGCACAGCGGTTTATTATACTATCTACGCAGAAGGGGCATCTATACAGGTAAATTATTACAAAATGGTTCATTATTTACCCTATGCTTCATGAATAACTACAAATAGTTAATTAATGATTGAATCCCACGCATTTGTATTAAATTTCAACTCCCGGACCGGCTCCAGTACTCCATTTAGGGCTTTCCTGGGGGCAGCTCGAGGGTATTGACCACATAAAGCAGTGATCTAGGCAGAAGGGGCATCTAGACAGGTAAATAATAACCCGTTGTGTAATAATTTGCAGTTTTTTTTTTTTTTTTTTTTTCAATGGCTGATCGTCTCATATCGTGCACTTGCCCATCACCCCCGGTGTGAATTTTTGCATATAGCTATATCAACATCTTGGAAAGTAAGACACACATCCACGGACACATTAGGGTGACTCGAAGAGTTCATTGAGTTCATGATGACAATCGCTACTGAGCAGTCGGTTGTCAAGCGAAAGGCTCAGTAGGAGTAGAATGTGAATCGGAACTCGCTTCCGATAATGATTTCAAAGGTCAGAATTATTGATCATTTCATTCCGGAGTGAGTGCTCTCTGGGGCTACCTAGGGGGACTTGTCAACACCTATGTGGCTCTTTCGCCTCCACGGAGGTGACCTTGCCGTCGCCCTTTTGAATGTTGTGAACAGATTGTCAATGTAGAAATGGAATGGCAAGGATTTTATGTGGAAAATGTTCGATTATTTTCAGCAATGGAGCTGCGGATTTCCCACATTTCCTCGACATAAGTAAATTCATCAGTTCATCACCACTCTTGCCTGGTATACCTACCTCAAAGTCGACAAGATACCCACCAGGTGTGTTCATTGACCACATTTATATCCAAAACAAATAGGCTTGGTGGGGGTGAATTGTTCCAGATAGAAGTTTCCAAAATACCTCACCATGCTTTCGTCATAATACAAATTCTTTTCTGGAATAAAATGAAGAGCTTTTTTCCAGTGCATCTGTTAGCCACTTTCCAAAGTATGTCTTTCAAATTCTGAATGAAAATCTTATTATCAACTACTTGAAAACATCTGAGGATTATTTCGAATTGCTTGAGTTGCATAGCCCACTAATCCGGGATATATGTGTATCTGGAGATGTAAGTATCCCAATATAGCCTCTTGGATAGCAAGTGGTGGTAGCGCAAGAAGAATTTTATGCCTAAAAAAACACCTGATCTCGTTAGTAACATATGCTTTGCACAAATATTTTTCGAGTGGCAGTTTGATTCAAAGGTGATGAGATTCATCACTTCACCACAAATGAAACATTCGAATGTTTCTACAGCTGTTTAATTCGAGTATGCTTAGTAGTCAGGGGATTGGGAGATTCCAGGATATATCTTAGGAGGTATCTTGGATTTCTTTTTACGTTTTGTTATATGCCCAGATAGTTTCGTTATCTATTCCACCAAAAGCGGGGTTAGAAAAAACCCATTTTGGTGGAACATTCCTGAGTTGCTTCATGCTTGGAGGAACTGTGGAACCAGTTCCAGGAATTGGATTGCAAGCCGGTGAGGCAACAGGGGGCTCAAGCTTTGATTTTCATTCATGTCCAGTTGTGCTGAATCATGTGATGGATCTATACCTGTTGATGGATGTCAATCAAATACAGGCTCACTTCAGTGTCAACTGCCGTTTGTAGAGGTAGCGGTAGAGATACTACTCCGACAATCATCTCCCGAACCTTCGTCAGTTTTGAAGTTGGGCTCAGGGGGTGCGATATGAATTTCTCTCATGAAAAATTCATCATAATCTGCCAAATGTAGATCAATTACTTGCTGAACAGTTAAACCAGGCTTGACTGTTGAGATAAATTGAATAAAGAAAAAGAGAGACTACTCCGACAATCATCTCCCGAATCTTCGTCAGTTTTGAAGTTGGGCTCAGGTGGTGCGGTATGAATTTCTCTCTTGAAAAATTCTTCATAATCTGCCAAAAGTTGACTGTTGATATCAATTGAATAACAGAAAAAAGTATCTATCTCTCCTGTCTACTGGGCAACGTACCATATATGGTTCACTGATCTCCACATGTTTATAATCAGATGATCTGCATGGTAGTTCTACGAGTAATCATCTACACGAACAAATTATAGCAAAAGATTATGGTTAGGAATGATAAATAAATCATTCTTTCTTCGTCAAACATGGCGGAGATGATCAGAGATTTGTAGAGGGTTAATCGAAAAAACACAGTGAGAAAGGGTCGTCCCAGGGACCTCATGTGCAGTACTGACCAACATTATCTAAATATGATTATGATGAAATCTAAAATTCACATTTGTTTATTCCCACGACCTCCTTCAAGTTACCCTTTCTTCCCATATGGGATGTCGCACACTATTTTTCTAATGGAATATTCTTTCTGGTTTGGACACTAAATGGATGAAATAAGTGAGCATAGTGTCATAGAAGTCCTGAACCTGGCTGGTGAAGTCATAATTGTTCCAGTGGGAAGTTGAAAAGTTTGGTTTCGTGCCCTATGTTGCTTACACTAATTTAACAGTTACCTTACATTATCACACAGAAATTTTCCAAACTGTTATTGTTATTATTTGTTTTTTTCTGTTTTTCAGGTTTATGTTGTTGGAGACATGAAACTTTTCGACTGTCTGCAGAACTTTTCTGTCAGTAGTGCTGAGTTTGTATCAGTGACGTTCAGACAAGGCTTTGTTCTGTAGATTATTTATCTGGCCCGTCAATATGATTTCTCATTTGGCATCTACAGAAGTAGTTGAATCAGTTTGTCTGTGGCGAATAAACCATGGGAATAAGAGAGCCGTTCAAACTTCTCCAGTTCGAGTGTTTCAACTTTAACTTGTGAAGCTAAGGAGCTTCCACGTCATTGACAATGGATATTAATAGAACTCTGTATTGATTCGGGAATTGTGGCAGGGAGCAGCAAAGCTGCGTAAATCATGGCACTTAATTCTGAGGAGGTCGATAAACTGTTGAAGTAAGGTTTAAAATATTCTATGTCTACATTATTTATTTTATGTTCTACTGTCAAACAAAGAATATGCAAACTTCTATTGTGTATGTATGGTGACTGCCAAGAATGTGCAAGGATGTATATCCAAAGATGTTTCATGAAAGCTCCAAATGGTAACCCTTCTTGATTTCTTATTGTTGGTACCAAGTATGCGATTTTGGCACCCTTGTGCTTGCTCAACACTTATTACATGTTACCCATACTAATATTGTTTTTCTGAATGGGAATACCCATTTCTTATTGCTGATTTGGATTTCACGCAAAATTTCTTGGAGTAATGACAATGATTCTTCTTTCAAGTGTACGCAGCACCCGTATCAGGTGTGCAATTTTGGTGGTTGGCCAAAAAAAATTCCATCCCAAAACCATCGCATATAATTTTCATTTGGCATATATGTTTTCCCAATTCTGAGTCGCACGCCTAAGTGTCATTTTGGAACTTACTTATTTTTCTACAGGAGCTTACAAGGTTCACTGTTAGGTGATTAACTACCAGAAATAATAGATAGGCCAAAAATGGGCTACATATTTTCGTTTTTAGCTCATTTTCAACACTTTCAGTATGGCCCAAGTTTTGGTGAGGCGCTCCACTGAGACGGCCGAAGACCAGTACTGAAAACCCCTCAGGGCGGCCCATATTTCACACCCTCCTAGTGGTAATGTCTTTTGTAACTGCGACATCGTGTGAGAAATGGAGCATGCTCAGAGTATGGTGACAATCATCCCTTAACATACAGGCACGAAATATCGGAAAAATGAATCAAGGTATCCTTAGCCCAGTATTATGTGCTACAGAATGCAACAAGTGGGAAATGAAAACACAAACATGACCCTTGAAACAAAGGCCTGATAACGTGGGACTGAAACCACAGTGCGGCGTTTTGTTGTGATTTGGCATCTACAGAATCCTATCTGTACCTAGGAACAACTAGAAGCACATCTAAAACACCAGAAAGTGCGCTGAATGAGAAAAAAGTGCAGATGAAATAGTCGCCCGAAGTCCTGGGGGGATGGTTGGTGAAAAAACTGTCGCCCAGAGCCCCTGGGGCTTGGAAGAATATTTCGCCCGGAGACCTCAAGGGTTAACCTTTTTTCCCTCAAAAACTCACTCTTAATGTTATTCTTGTTGCAGCAGCTCATTTAATTTAATCAAATCTCATTGAATTTAATCAAAATGTCCTAGCAAGTTTCGAATGGAAGTCAAAAAATGTGCTGATAACTTACTTTTTACTTTCCTTACCCAGCCCAATGGGTAATAGGAAAGTTCCATTGCTGTCACCTTGAAACCACACATTGCATTATTATATCTGTCATTTGCAAGGATATGGCCCTTAGTTCTTAGCCTCGTTCCACCTGAATATGAGACAAGGCAAGTAGTGTAGAACCTTGCACGGTTTTTCATTACTCATCTAGATTGGAAGGATAACCAGTGACCATCAGTCAATTCATTCAAGTGCGCTCAGCATGTGTATCAAGTACCATCCTCCTTTATAGGTATCCCACAAGATGTTTCCAATGCCGAATAACTTTGTGAAGTTTATTTTGCGGTATGGAAGTTTCTAAGCAAAGTAATTGGAGATTTAGAATTGAAAATAAATCGGAAGAGCTGCAATAAGCTAAGGTAATTGCCAAAATGAGAATTTAACTTTGGTGTATAACCCAGCATTGGAAAAACGATATATTCCAAATAGAAATCATGTTGCAATGTATGGAAGGCCAGCCACAAAAATTGCAAACTTCATACAGATGCACTGTGTGCACTTGAAAAAAAAAAACCATTTGGAAAAACAATGTTAGTAGGTATGGGTAGCATATACTAACCAATAGTTTTGTACATGTGCACCAGCGCGAAAATGGCATACTTGGTTCCTACACCAAAAATCAAGAGAGGTTACCATTTAAAACATTCATGAAACATCCTTGAGTGAAGGATACATTCTTGGCTGTCTCCAAGATGTAACTAGCTCATTACATATTATGAAATAAGTAATTAAATGTGATCTTTATAATCATCACCATTATTTCATTTCATTTTTGTACTTTACAGTTTTTTCTTTGATAAGGCAAATGAATCACAAACGTTTGAGTGTTTCTTGAGCCAAGTGAGTCAGAGTTTTCCAAAGGCGTATAACTACAAAGGTGAATGTACTTTTCAAATTATTTAAGTTTTCCTTCATCTTTCGTTGTAGTAGTAATTTTGGTTTTGGTTTATTATTCTGTGAATAATACACCTATGTAGCAAAAAAGCCCAGCAAAAAAATTTTATAACCCCCTCTGTTTGGCCTGGTAGGTAGTGGGTATCTGGATCTGAAGGTAGCAGTTCGAAATTCTCCCACTAGAGTGCTCACGGTGTGACCGGATGGATCCGGTTGTTCTGTTGGCGGGCCGGCGGTCGATTTTGCTTCCCAATATCGATCGCTCCCCACTCCCCATTATTAGCCCAAGGCGGCCATCATTATGTTCTGAGTTTTCATATGATAAATTACTTGCTGTTAACGTTTTTCATTATTAGCAGTAATACGTGTTAATTCCAATAAAAGATTTAATTACTCTACGTTCAAACCGTTTCATTATCGTGATTTATTCACCCGCCTAAACATTTGGTGCCGAAACCCGGGAGTTTGGTGAAATCTCGAGCGCGTCCGAGATCAGCCCCGTTAACCTCGCGACCTCGTGTCAAATTTTCACCGTTCGCACCGTTTGTACCGTTTGCTCCGTTTTGTTTGTCGTTCTCCGATCGCCGTCATGCCGCTTAAAGGCAAAAGGAAATCGGGGCAATCGGACCCACCGTTTCCGAGTGAAGATATCGCCTCGGCACCGCTCGCCCCGATTCACCTCGACCCCGCGGTGGTCGATAATTTGACCGATACACAGCGGGACCTTTTCAAGGAAGTACGTCGCTGGTCGGTCAGAGCGATCGCATTCCTCGACCAGCAACCGGTAAGTGCCCTGTCAGATAGCCTGAGGGCTAACTTGCGGAAGGGAGAGGCCTTCTCGGACGACGTAGAAGGCGCTCAATTTGACGGACTCACGGAGGAGTCGCTAATCCGGCAAATTGCCACCGTTATCAGTCGTGTAGCCAAGCGAATCCCGAGTCAGCAAGCGGAAATTGTTGATAAGCAAGGTATGACGCACGATCAATGTTATACGGAAATAAGGATGATGAACGAGCTGTTGACAACCGTTCCCGTTTTCGGCGGTCAGATCGCTCGCTTTGCGGAGTTCAAGAAACTGTTTGACCGTGCGGTACACGACATGCCGCACGTCCCGGTGGAGATTAAGTTTGAGAAGTTGCTTACCAAACTTTCTGCCGAACTCCGTTCCGCATTCGAGGGCGGCAGCTATCAGCACGCATATGACTCTTTGGTAGCTGAAAATACTTCCAAGTACCGATTAGCCCGCTCGGTGTTCGCGCAGCGAAGCACCATACCCCGATTGGTCTCGCCCACCGTTGCCGACCTGGACCGATTTGTCAACGAAGCCCGTTCTTGGGTAGGAGCGATGATAGATCTCCCCACTCGTTCTCTACAAGACTACCTCCTGTTTGAGGCTGTCTTTATCCGTTTGTCGGCCGAACTCAAGGAGAAGTTCAACAGGGAAGTCATGGAGGAAAAGGATGAGATCCCATCTCACACCGATTTGATGGCGTTTCTTGAAAAGGAACTTCGAATAGCTCGACTCGTCCCCGAGGAGCCACCGAAGAAAGGGGGTTATGCTTCGGCTGCGAGAACCCGTTCGCCGTCACCGTTCCGATCAACTACCGTTTTACCCTCCGGTTCGGGTAGGCAGCCGTCTCCGCTCCGAGCCGCAGCCACGACACCCGTTCGTTCCGCTCAGCCCTCGGCACCCGTTCTCAGCGCTACTCATCCAGTCCCCGCTCGGCAAGCGAGATGTCACTTCTGCCATCAGGACCACTTCCTGTATCGCTGCCCCGACTTTAAGGAACTGAGTGTGCCCGATCGCGCCCGCACCATTCAGGAGCTCCGAGCGTGTCGGAACTGCTAACGGTGATATACCCAGGTTGGGGAAACCTCATTGCACTGCCAGTTCGGTTAGTCGTAGTCTTTTCAGGGGCCCGTTTCCTGGGATTGAGCCTTCCAACTTAGGTGTAGCAGGCTCTTCCCAAACCGCTAGCAAGGTTGACGTCACCAATAAGTCCTGTTTGAAGTTATCTCGGTCTGGGCCCCTTCCCACAGCCGTTGTCCCACTTTCCTCCTGTAAGGGTGTACCAATAAATTTTAGGGTACTAATTTATTCTGGAAGCGAAGTCAATATCGTTTCACCGATAGTCGTTCAACAGTTGGGATTGAGATTGATCCCCATGAAGGGTATTGTGGGAGGAATAGGGGGGAGTTCCAATCCAATTCACAACCGCGTGATAATTCAGCTTCACACTCGTTCCGATAGAATAATCCCGCTTGAAGCATTTGTTATGGATCGCCCCTTGTCACCGTTGCCTAGTCAATGTTGGGACCCTGCTTTGTGGCCAAGGACCGCACCCATGGGACCCCTGTTAGCCGATCCACAGTTTCACACCGTCCACCATGTTCAGGCTATCCTGGGGGCCGACGTTTTTTCTCGCCTGCTCCCCTGTTCCACTGAGGCTGGATTCTGTGAGAGTGATTTGGGCACTCTGGTCCTTGGACCTGTCCCTCCCGCTCGCAAAAGGTCTGTTAGATTTGGCCGCTATGATCATGTGACCAACTATTCCAGTAGTGATTCTGTTAACAAAATAGAACCACACCCGTTCCTCGTCAACGCTAGACGGATCCTCACGTTTTCACTGTTCCAAATTTCCTACCAACGGGTTATCACTCTCAAGTGCTCAGGGAACTCGCTCCTGTTTTTAAATTGGTAGCAGCTAACCCTAAACCTCAACGGAAGCCGTTCCTTCGTTTCCCGTTTCGTTATCAAAATGTTGAAAACACCGATCGAAATGAGCCCATTCGTTTGACTCCCGTTAGAAATCTGTTTTCAATAGTCCCTCCTGTTGAACCCGCTCAAGAACCGATTGGTTTATTTCAGTTGGCGGCCAGAGTCTGCACTTCCGATTTCCAACCGGTAGCCCCCAGCGTATTTAGTTTCCCGTCTGTCACTAGTCCCGTTTCCGATGATGACAGTTTGGTCAAGGCCGTGACTGCCGCGGTTTCAACGGATGATCTGTTGCGTCAGATGTTTGAGATTGAGTCCGTTGAGCCCGTTGCTCCCTGGTCACCTGAGGACCACCTAGCTGACAGGCTTTTTTTGGAATCGGTTAGTAGAGATGACACTGGCCGTTACACCGTTGCTCTCCCGTTGTCAGAGGTGCCTACCGTTTTGGGTGAATCCAGACACATCGCCCTCAGACAGTTGTACCGCATGGAGTCCCGTCTAAAACGCAACCCTGTTCTGGCTGCTGCTTACCGATTGTTTATGAGTGAATATACTAAGTTGGGCCACATGAGACTGTTGAAGGCTAGTGATATTTCCCGTTGTCCCAATTATTATATTCCTCAGCACCCTGTCCACCGTGAAGGTAATCCACCCGAAAAAATCCGTGTCGTTTTCAACGCATCTCAGCGCACCGCTAATGGTAGGTCTCTGAATGAAATCCTGTTAGTTGGTCCCAAAATGCAGCCCGATATATCTATCATGCTCACCAGGTTTAGAGCCTTCCGTTATGTTTTCATCTCCGATATAAGGCAAATGTTCCAACAAATTCGGCACCCGATTGAGGACCAAGACCTGTTACGAATCGTTTGGCGAGACTCTCCCGATCAGCCTGTTAAGGACTTCGCGCTTACAACCGTTACGTATGGAACAGCTTCCGCACCGTTCCTGGCAAACCGAGTCATTCGCCACTTGGCGGACGAAAACGAACAAAGCTACCCGGTTGCCTCCAAATTGTTGAAGGAAAACACGTACATTGATGATGCGCATGGTGGGGGGAGCTCTTTGAGCTCAGCGTTACAGGCTGGGAACGAACTGCTATCGCTGTTGGCTACCGCGGGGCTAGAGCTTCGTAAATGGGCTTCGAATTCCGATCAGTTGCTCTCCGGTATTCCCGATGAGCACCGGTTAGCCCCCTCTGTCGCTGTATGCTTGAACCCTGATGACGAGAAACCGTTAAAAATGTTAGGAATTTCCTGGAACCCCGCATCTGATTCATTCTTCTTTAAGGTTCCAGTTTCCCCCACCGTTCATACTAAAAGGGAGTTGGCAAGTCAGGTCGGACGCATCTATGACCCCGCTGGGTGGGTCATGCCTGTTTCCGTCCAAGCCCGTTTCATTCAACGAGAAATTTGCCGTTCCAAGTACGAGTGGGATGACCCACTACCGAGTTCAATTGTTCGCGAGTGGACGGCTCTCGCTAACACCCTTGACTCACTTCAATCTGTTGTCATCCCTCGTCATATCCGTGTGGATGCCCCGGTTCAATGGTTAGTGGGTTTTGCTGATGCGTCCGAAAAGGCATTACGCCGCCACCGTTTACCATGTATCTTTCATGGACGATAATTTCCATACCCGCTTAATTTTAGCTCGAGCCAAAATCGCCACGATGAAGTCCCAGTCAATTCCCCGCTTGGAACTGCTAGCGGCTGAACTGCTAGGAAAAACAATGACTCGCGTACGTTCGGAGTATCCATCCGTTCCTGATTCAGCGATAATTGCCTGTTCGGATAGTACTGTTGTCCTATCTTGGCTCACTGCGGACCCCGCTCCGGTGTGGAAGGTATTTGTCGGCAATAGAGTGTCTAAGACTCTCTCCCATCTACCCAAGGAACACTGGTTCCATGTTAGATCCCCCGATAACCCGGCCGATATTGCTTCTCGTGGGGCCAGACCTGATCAGCTGGTTGAGTGCCCGCTGTGGTGGACTGGTCCTCCCTGGTTAGCTTCCGATCGTTCCTTGTGGCCGATTAGGAGGATTTGCCCTGACCTGAAGCCCGACTCTGTTTCCGCTGAGATCCGTGCCTCATCCAAAATTGTAGCCGTTGGTTCCGCTGAGACGCCTTGGGAAGCCCGATTCGGCTCCTACACCGTCTTACGCCGAGTGACGGCCTGGATGCTCCGTTTTATTAATCATTGTAAAATCCGACGTTCTCACTCGGTGCCCCAGGCCAGATTGCCGTTGAGCACTGCGGAGCTCAGGAGGGCTGATTCGGTGCTTGTTCACCGTTCTCAAGTCCGTGGCCTGCCTGAAATTCTGGAGGCAACCGCTAAAGGAGCCAAGCCCACCAAACTAATGAAACAGCTAGCGATTTTCTCCGATCCCGATGGTATACTTCGCGTAGGGGGGCGTTTGTCCAATATGTCTGGCTCTTTTGAAACCCAACACCCAGCTCTGCTCAAACCCTCCGATTTTTTGGTACCGCTTCTTATTCGTTACGCTCATGCTGCTTGCATGCACGTGGGACCGCGGGCCACCTTGGCCCACCTGTGTACCCGATACTGGATCATTGATGGGAGAAATGCTGTTAATCGAGTTTTATCCGGTTGCACCCGTTGTTTTTCAATTAAACCCAAACCGTTTCAAACCACGATGGGTCAGCACCCTGAAGCCTGGGTTACCCGTGCCTTTGCCTTCGAGCAGGTCGGAGTTGACTTTTGCGGTCCTTTCACCGTTTCGGTCGCTGGGTTGCGCGGTGCTCGCGCTGTTGAAGTATACTTGTCCGTTTTTGTGTGCTTCACGACCAAAGCCGTTCACTTGGAAGTGGTCGTGGATCTAAGTACCGATGGGTTTCTCCAATGTTTGGAGCGTTTCATGGGTCGTCGGGGGGTTCCGTCCGCCATCTGGAGCGACAACGGTCGTAATTTCTTGGGCACCTCCAACCTTTTTAATAGAATCCGTTCCACCAATCCCGCCGACCCTGATTCTGAAATAGCTGAGCGACTTGCCAATAGAGGAGTCGAATGGAAGTTCATTCCGCCTCGGGCACCCCACTTCGGCGGGTTGTGGGAGGCCGCTGTAAAATCCGCTAAACGACTGTTAAAGGTGAATTTAAGGGACCAAACCACCACGCTTCAAACGTTCAGTACTGTTGCCGTTAGAATTGAGGCCATCCTTAACAGTCGCCCACTCGTTCATCAGTCCTCCTCCCCTGATGACATACTGGTGCTCACCCCCGCTCACTTCCTCGTTCAACGCCCTCTTACCGCGCTGCCTGAGAGCAACGTTTTTGAGTTCAGTTCCCGTTTGGCACCCAAGTGGCGGTTCGTCTCCAATCTGGTTGGCCAGTTTTGGAAGAAATGGCACTCCGAATACCTGTTAGAGCTCCAGACCCGATCTACATAAGTGGAATACCCCTGATCCCCCTGCTGTAATTGGTGATGTGGTGTTAATTAAGGAAGATGACATTCCCCCGCTGTCCTGGCCCATGGGTGTGATCGTGGACTTGATTCCCGGTAAGGATGGGGTAACTCGCGTTGCCAAGGTCCGTTCCGGTAATGGGGAAAAACTTCGCCCGTTAGTTAAACTCTGCCCGTTACCTAAGGACTGTTAATACCCTCTAGTGCTCTTTAGGGGGGGACCTGTTAGAATGAGTCCCTCATTCGTGGGGGGAGGATGTTTGGCCTGGTAGGTAGTGGGTATCTGGAACTGAAGGTAGCAGTTCGAAATTCTCCCACTAGAGTGCTCCCGGTGTGATCGGATGGATCCGGTTGTTCTGTTGGCGGTCCGGCGGTCGATTTTGCTTCCCAATATCGATCGCTCCCCACTCCCCATTATTAGCCCAAGGTGGCCATCATTATGTTCTGAGTTTTCATACGATAAATTACTTGCTGTTAACGTTTTTCATTATTAGCAGTAATACGTGTTAATTCCAATAAAGGATTTAATTACTCTATGTTCAAACCGTTTCATTATCGTGATTTATTCACCCGCTTAAACACCCTCAAAATTTTTTCTTTTACGTTTCAAGGTGCGTTGATTCAAAAAATTCAATGTCCGTCCGCCCCATCACGCATAACTACTTCATTTTCGGTCTAAAAAATTCGTTCTTTCGCACACAGGCTCCATTTGGGCCCTAGTTGTGTCCGGAAACCTTGCAGCCCGATCGGAACACACCCAGGGGTGTTATGAGTGAAAATGGCTATAAACATAGGTATTTTTTGTGTTTTAGTAGGTATTCTTTGTGTTTTAGTAACGAGCTTTTGAGGTATCGTTTTCCATGTTTTTCGGGACGAGAAGACCGAATGTGAAGTCGATTTTGAGCAAAGAGTGGAAAATTGAGGTTCTACCAAAGGTTCAGCTCCCAAAATTGATTTTTTATGAGTCAAAAACCTGGGAAGTCGTCTGAAATCATCAATTTGTATAATAACACTAGAAAAAGTGTCAGCATGTGAATCAAGACGATTAAATGGCACCAATGATCAAAGATAATTTGAAAAAAAAAGGAGCGTGCCTAATTTGTGTTTTGGGGCCCAGAATTGGTGGAAACCATCAGAAATAGTTATTTCAATTATTTCACATGAAAGAAACAATAAATAAACAGCCAGCATTTCTGTAGGTATGTCCAATAGAATAATAAAGCCATGTGACCAGGACTTGGCAGCGTTTTTTAATCTATCATGGTAGCGGAAGCGTTGATATAGTTTTTTAGATACCCTTCTGATAATTTGATCATCTCACTGTTGCAAAATTGCATTCTAACATTACATTCTTTGGTTGGTAGGTAGCATTTATGCCAGCAAACCCTCATACCAATTTTATTTTTTGCTGAGGTGGATACTTATAAATGTGTAGGTATTGTACGTGGTTAATGTCTGGTGAATTCTAATCCAGCAATATTAGATTACAATAGTAAAATGAAAATTTGATTTACTTCCTGTTACTGCATGTAAAAAATGATGCAAGTTACAAGACTTGACAAAACAACAGGTCTAATCAAACAATTATAATTTTAAGAAACAACAACGAGCCGGGGTACATTAATCACTTCTAAAACATCGGCTGAGATTTTGATAGGTACCTAAAGAATTTCAAGGAGTCTACGTATACCATTTATGCTGAATGAGTGATTGGGACTGTGGGTGGTAAGTATGCTTTGTACGATAACGAACATAAATTGTGGTTCCACTGGATTCCTTGGATCTCTACTATGGTTACTCATGATACTTCTGGGATTAAACCTGTTCAGTTGCAAATGGATATTGACTTACTTGACTCATTTCCTGTAACTCCTAAGAGGAGCATAGGGCAGCCACGAAATCTCGCCATCCATCATGGTTGTTCGCCAAAGCTTTAACCTCCTGCCACGACTTCCATGCTCGTCCAGCTTCTGTTTCCACAGATCACCTCCAAGTCGCCCTCTCCTTCTGTAACCCTGGGGATTCCAGTCCAGTGCTCTCTTTTCAATGGACGACTCATCCTTGTGAAGAGTGTGATGGACCCATTTCCATTTACGCTTCATAATCTTAGTTGAGATGGGCTTTTGGTCAGTTCTCTCGAGTAGCTGATTGTTGGAAATGACATCCGGCCAGAAAACGCCAAGGATCCGTCTTAGGCAGTGATTGACGAACACCTGCAGCGTTTGGGTAATCAAACTTGTTATCTTCCAGCTCTCGCAACCATAGAGGAGGACCGACTTTACATTAGTGGTGAAGAGAAACAGCTTTGTTCCAAGAGGAATATTCCTCTTTCGCCATACCAGGTACAGCTGAATGAACGCACCATTGGCCTTTCTAATTCGGCTCTTCACGTCTTCTTCGGCTCCTCCTCCGGCGTCCACTGTGCTTCCAAGGTACTGGAGAGAGTCCACCCGCTCCACAACTTCCCCATTCACCTCAAGGCTATCCCTCAGTGCTACATTGACTCGGATCTCCTTCTTCTTCTTCACATTTATCTTGAGACCCGCCATGTATGCCAGCACATTGAGTTTCTCGAGCTTGAAACTCACATCGTAGAGTCGCTGGGACAGCTTACACACATCTTCTGCATAGTCAAGGTCCTCAAGCCGCTCCCTCAGGCTCCATTGAATACTTCTCTCTTTCCCTCCATGGGTTTTTCTCATTAAGAGGTCCAGCGCCAATAGAAATAGAGTCGGGGAGAGAACGCAGCCCTGTCAACAGCCAGCATGAATGGGTATCGAAGAAGAAAGAGCGCCATCGTGAATGACATAGCAGGTATATCGGTTGTCTCCTGTGCAAACCGCATAATTTTTCCTGGAATGTCATACACTTGGAGAGCCCTTCACATTGCTTCTCGTTTGATTGAATCAAACGCCTTTTGAAAATCTATAAAGAGAGCATGTCATGGAGTGGACTCTGCCACTCCGCGCTCTGTTCCAGGATGATACGAAGTGTATTGATGAGGTCAACACAGCTCCTGTGTTTCCTGAAACCGGCTTGCTCTCGGCGGAGGAGTCTCTCAACGTGATCTTTAATCCTCTCAAGGATTATTTTAGATAAGATCTTACTCGCCAGCGTGATAAGAGTTATGCCTCTCCAATTGTCACAGTTTGTAAGGTTTCATTTTTTGGGCAGCTTTATAATGAGACTATTTTTCCATTCGGCCAGAATCAGCTCCTCGGTCCACATTCTCTGGATGATTGGGTAGAACAGCTTCCTTGTTGTTTCACCACCAGCTTTGAGAGCTTCTGGGGGTATATTGTCTATACCTGGCGACTTTCCATTCTTCAACTCACTTATAGCTTTCCTGATATCTGCTTCTGATGGAGGGTCGGTGTTCACATGACTATCCATGAGTGGAATAATCTCTCTGACACCAGAGATTGTCTAACCTGTCTTCTGCTTGAGTAGGGTTTAATAATTCTTTGCAGTGCTCTTCCCACCTCTTCAGTTGTAGGTCAGGAGAAGTGAGCAGTTCTCCATCCTTGCTCTTTACAGGTCGACTTTGGGCAAAACCCGTCTTCGATAACTGCTTTTTTTATGTTGTACAAAGTCTTGGAGTCTCCTCTTCTCGCTGCCTCTTCTGCTTTAACCGCTTGTCCATCCACCCATCTCCTTTGATCCCTTCTCACTCCACTCTTGACCATTTTGTGCCGCTCATTATACACTATCTGTGCCTCATTCTTCTGGGTCCGGGTTCTGCTAGTATTAACCTTTTTTTTTGCCTCCTTCCTTCTTTCTACTCTGCCCAGGTCTCCTCCGACATCCAGTCTTTCTTCAGTGGGTTTCGGTATCCCAGAACACTTTCGCAGGTTTCTTTAATGACATTTGCAGTCAGCTCCCATTCTCTTTCAACTTCGTCTTCTGGGTCAAGAACCTGAAATGCCCGGAACCATGTTGTGCAATTCGATTGTAAACTGCTCTTTGCAGCTTTCTACTCACAGTTTACCCGCATCAAATTTTTTTCCCTCTTCCCACTTGCAGAGGGGGGGGGGGGGGTCTTTGGCAGTGACCAAATGATGGTCTGTCCCAACATCTGCTCCCCGTCTGTTTCTGACTTCAGTCAGGGAACAACGAAACTTACGAGTGATCGCAAAGTGGTCAATCTGATACTCATTTCTGCCATCAGAGGAAACCCACGTGACCTTGTGGCAATTCTTATAAGGGAAGATGGTTCCGCCTATGACGAGGTCATGCTCTGCACAGAATGTGGAGAATAGTTCCCCATTCTCATTAATTTCGGCATCCAAACCATAGCCGGTCCCAAGCCCATGTTGAGAAAGGAGGAGGGCCGCCACTGTAATCTGAACGGGATATTTACGTGAGATCCGTCTCAGGAAGTAGGAGCCCAGGAAAGCTTAGGGCTCTGAAGCAGTGGCGGGGCTAGCTTGGATGCCTTACAGAGGGCCAGACATCTGCCAAGGTTGCTGTGGGCCAATCCCCCCACACCCGAATCCAACCATGATTACAGAAACAAATACGAATAATTGCCGGACTGTCCCTATGTTGAAAACCTTTGGCATGAAAAGGACGACCCAAGTTGGAATATGGAATGTCAGATCGCTGATGGACCCTGGGAAGCTGAACAACGTCGCAAGAGAGATGGAGAGGAGGTACAAAGTCAACTTATTGGGCTTGAGTGAAGTCAGGTGAAGGATTTTGGTCAAATGAAGAATAGAGGAGGACAGACGTTCGTGTACTCAGGGCAGGCTGGTGAGCAAGCTGTACACAGGAGCGGAGTCGGACTTCTGATGAGTAAGAACTTCGCCAAGGGCTTGCTGTAATGGAAACCTATCAGACCGAATAATTTCAGCTCGATTTAAATCACCGGTTCGAAGTGTAACAATTTTACAGTGCTATGCACCTACCGACATGGCCGAAATCGAAGAGAAAGAAAGTTTCTACCGAGGCTTGAGGAGGGTTGTCTACAGGAAACCAATGAGAGACCTACTTCTTTTTGTGGGAGACCTTAACACAAAAGTGGGCACGAACAATGAAGGTCTGGAACAGATCATGGCAGCTCATGGTTTGGATGCCTTAATGGATATTGACCTTGTCATATTCTTGGAACAACTTAGTTCCATTAGTGGATGGACCTTGAGATGAGATGTTAAGTGGACGAGGCAAAAACTTGTTCCATTAGTGGATGGATCTTGAGATGAGATGTTGAGTGGACGAGGCAAAAACTTGTTATTATTTGTTATGAATATGACCTAGTAATACGTGGCAGGCAGAATCCGGGACATTCATTGGGTGGTTTTACTTCCGTCACTGGGCAGGAAAAATCTATTATTGACTGCTGCATTTCTTCAGAATGTTTGTACTTTGTAACCCACATTACAGTAACGCCTCAAGTATTTGTATGTCATCTACTTACCCATAATGTTTGCTGTAGAACTAATGGGAACATGAAATTTTGTTTTTATTAATACAGTCGACTCCCAATAAATTCAAATCCTGGGGACCTCATGAAAAGTTCAAATTACAGAGATTTTTTATTTAGATGGAGTCTTATTTATCGAGAGAAGCCAAGGGAAAATTTCAAATTAACGATTTGTAAAAATTGGTGCATTTATTTATACAGTCACATAAATAAAAAACTTGAAAATTAATGGAAATAATCTGTTTATCTTCTTCTGCGTCATGGATTCAAAACGAGCCAACCTTCACTAACATTGTAATTATCAATGCCCAACATGGCGGCAAACGTTTTGGCTTTCGCTTTCAATAAACCCCCTCCAATGGGTAGGTTTTGCCCCCGACATCCTCGTAACCATGTGACTAGACATTCCTCTAAACAGGGAAACTCAAAACGGGGAGGTCTCTTCTTGCATCCACAGTTTGCGATCCAACAATGTCGTCTTTCTTCTTCAGGATATTGGATAGAATCCTGAATTGATTCACGAGATCTATTTTCTTTGCTCCATTTTCTCCGGCCTCATAACATTTTTTCTCTGAAATAGAGAGACACTTGTGCGATCGGGAGTTTCTGAAATGAGCTCCCAAAACTCGTGTGGTCGGCCGAAATGAGCCCCGAGTTTTAAAGAAGGGTTTTTTGGAGCGACCGAAATGAGTCCGGACCTTTTGATGTGAAGGTTTGGCGGTGGCCGAAATGAGCCCCAACTGTTTATTTTGAAAGCTCCGTCGGTATGATCAATGAGGTCATTGAGATAGCGTTTGATGGTTGAAGAGGTAGATAGGCTAAGTGCAGAGGTCAATTAGATAGCATTTCAGTTGCAGTTTGCAGAGGTCCTCAGAGGTTTCAGTTTTATTTTCCTCGATGGAGCACACGGTTAGCCAACGCGGAAAACCTTTGATTATCAAAGATGGCTTTACATTCTGGTTCGCGAAAAAATTGAGCAGTGGCGTTGAGCGTTGGCGGTGTACCATCAATTCCTGTAGTGCGACAATGTCAATTTTAAACGGGGTTTGCCTTCAGGTGAATTCGGATCATTGTAACCACAAGAGAAGACACCCGGATGTATCTGCTCGAAAGCATGTTAGCAACAGTTTGAAACGAAAAGTGGAAGAGTCCATTCACGAACATCCGCGAAAACTAATTCGTAAATAAGCGAAGGATTTTAGTGATCCTCTGACTTCGTACGACTATGACCAATTTCGTAAGAATTTGTATTATGAAATAATGAAATCAGTTCCGAAATTGCCCAAGTGTCGTGAGGAGGACAGTGGGCATTCCCAATTATGCGCAAAAATGGGAAGGAAAATGTTAGTGTGCCGGGCTCATTTCGGTCTGTCCTCTCCGATCAATTTTTCAGATCGGGGCTCATTTTGGTCCCTTACTCCTAATCCATTTTTAAGATCGGGGCTCATTTCGGCCGCCTGCTGGGCTCAGTTCGTCCGACTATCACATTTTTGGGGCTCATTTCGGTTACAGCCGTGCGATCGCATGGCCATGACTAAGGAGATGAATTGGTAAACAAAGAGCAGGATTGTTCATCATCATTTCAGTCGATCAAACTGTTTTGCAAACTCCACCTTACTTCAAATCTACGGGCGGAGTCCCCTCTGACTTCAATTTATACGAACTTCCCGAGGACCTTATCTCCATTTCGACTTCAAATAACCGAGTGTATCACAACACGCAGGTTTTTTTTTCAATTTACCAAGAGAATCTCAAGGGACCAGAGAATTCCTTCAAATTGATGAGAGTTTCAATTTATCCAGAGTTAAGTACTGGGAGTCGACTGTATGTTGCTGCCCAAAGTAATGTGTAACGGTGTTCTTGGTTGCTTTCGAGTTTTCTTGGTGGACGGGACCCTAGATGGAATCAGAACTGTCTGGGAATAAACAAAATTGGAAGGTAGGTACTTCTTGAAGTGCCTTCCTCCCTAGCGAAGGTTGGTGGTGACCTCAGCGGATCTTTCTCGGTCCTGAGCCAGATGAAACAGCTGAGCTTCACCGCTGATTCCAGTCCAACTCCAAATGTTGGACAGCCATGACACTCTTTTCCAGCCCACTCCTCTCCTTCCTGGTGTTCTTCCCATCATAGTTGTCTGGAGGAGTTCGTATTTGGCCCCCGCAAAATACGGCCCAAGTATGCAACCTTCTGTCTCTTTGTAGAGCTCAGCAGTTCACGAGACAGACTGTTATGCCGAGGAGGAAGTCATTCCTCATGTGTGCAGTCCAAGGTGTCTTTAGCATACGGTGAATCATCCACATCTCGAATGCCTCTGACCAGTTCATATGGGCTGTCTTGAGTGTCCACGACTCCACTCCGTACAATAGGATAGACATTACGTAGCACTTTACCACTCTCCACCTTAGGGGAAAAGTCCCTTACAGTCAATACACTCCGCATGCTGGTAAATCCTGTACGGGCCATCTCTATACGAACCTTGATTTCCTTGTCTCCATATTCCATCCTTCAGTGACCCACTGACCAAGGTACCTGAAGGAGGACACTTGCTCAACAGGTTCATCCCCCCCCCCCCCCCCCCACTGTAACTTGAAACTGACTGCTTTCTTTATTGACATGGTTTTCGTTTTTTTGGTATTTGGTCTCTGTCCAGCAACACTTCGAGTTCTTCTGGAGAGTTGGCCCGGAGGGCAATGTCATCAGCAAAACGCAAATTAGATATGGGTGTGCCATTTATTTGAATACCCATATTGCAGTCCTCGAGTGCTTCTCAGAACACTTGCTCGGAGTACTTAACCTTTTCCCGACGATTGACGACATATGTCATTACCGAGCGCTGTGCGTGGGGTGACGACAGATCGCAAATGCCGTTACGAGGATCGAGGGACCAGCCGACGATTGATGACAAATGTCATTTCTCGCTCCCTGTCGGCATCTTTGCGATGTTTTCTGTTCTACTTGTTTCAAATCAATCCCACTAGAGTTCATTAGTATTCTCAATGATGTTTCTACATTTTTCAAATAAATGCCAATAGAGTTCGTGAGTATTCCACCCATCTTCCCTGGTTGTATTCCGCTGGTGGCATCTGGCGCACGCATATTTCTTTTCCGTACCTTCCTCGCCTCAAATCTATTTGTTTACAAAGCTGTAGGTTAGCGTGATTCACATTGAGTTTAGTTGTGAGTTGAGTTATGGATTCAGACGAAGATTTCGATTTATTTCTGTCTTCGGACGGCGTGATTCCGTCTGATAGTGAAACTTGCTTATTATACCTAGAAAAAGATATAAAAATAATGTTCTTCTATGTACAACTTTGGTTCCATTGGATTCAACATCTAAAATTCCATCAGAATCCGTTCAAAGACAAACTTTATTCCCAACACGTGAAAGCCAAACTAATAAAGTTTGGAGCGATGCGCGGGAGGCGCCGAGACTCGGAAATCCTTCGTCGGGATGAACACAGCTGCGTGCGAACCACATCGTCGCTTGGCCACAGAGCGGCCGCGCGTAGGCTCGTCGGGAAAAGGTTAAACAGAAGGGGCGACAAAGTACAGCCCTTTCTGAATTCCGACACTCCGGCAGTGCTCCGTCCACTCGTATACGAGCCGTTTGTCCTCAGTACAAATTCTTTATAAGATGATTGTCTTTACTGTCCATCCCGATACCCTGCAATGTGCAGATTAAAACTTCATGCTTCAAATCGGCAAATGTTTTTTAAAAATCAATGAAACATGCGTACACATCACGCTGCTGATCCAAGCACTTCTGCACCACCACATGCATGGCAAATAAGGCCTCTCAGGTTCCCAACGCTGATCGAAACCCAAACTGAAAAGCGTCCAGCTCGGAATCAACTTTTCGCCTCAATCTGTTGTGCAAGACACACAGCAACACTTTTAAGGCGTGACAAATCAGGCTGATAGTGCGGTGCTCTCCACTTTTGCATTTGACTTCTTAGGCAGAGCTATTAAAATTGATGACAACTGTTCCACAGGAAAACAACCGGTACCATAAATCTTATTCAGGAGACTTGTCAATTTGGTGATGCTATCGTCATCCATAAGCTTCTAAACTTCCATACTAACATCATCTGGGCCAACTACCTTCCCAACTTTTGCTTTCGCTTCCTCCTTCAAGATTGATGGACCCTGAAACAGATATATATTGATCATGCCCTGCTCCCTAACATCGTGGAACAGCTTCTTGAGGTACTGCATCCAGACTCTGAATTTTTCCTCCCTTGACACAAATTATCCCTCGTTTCATTTACAAGAACTGAGGCGAAATTCTGCGTTCCAAGGTTTGTCGCCATGCAGGTTGAAGTCATGCCAAACAGCCATTCCATTTCATTGCATTGAGCCCTTATCCATTCAGCTTTTGCCTCTCTTATGGCTGCACGGATTCTTCTCTGCATGCGCCTATAAGCAGGCAGATCATCCTTAACCAGCCGGTGCTCATTCTTCACAGACAAAATATGATCTGTCATCCATGGCCTTCTCCCACGTTGGAACTCAACCTGGAACTGTTTAACCCATTACTTCAGGCTGAGTCATCAGGAATCTCTTCAGTCCTCGTTCTGTAGGTCCGCACTCTCTCTTTGCCGCTCTCGTTCGACCGGCATCTTCTTCTTCAGGATCTTTTCTACATATTCTGCCACTTGATTCCAATGCTGCTTGCTTTGCAGCATCATGGCGAACCACCGTTTCTGGTGTCAAGCTGGCTGCTGAAACTCCTAGTTCTTCCTGTATGTAAGTCCGTTCTACTGTCCACTGTGTACACCTGAAGAATGTATGATGTACATCATCTTCCTGCTGACAGATGCGGCATGTAGGAACACTTACCTTTCCCATCCTGTGCAGGTAGCTATAGAATAGCCCATGCCCTGAAAAGAACTGAGTTAGGAAGTAGTTCACTTCTCCATGTTTCTGCTCAAGCCATACTCGGATGTCAGGGACCAGCCGTGCAGTCCACCTTCCTCTCAGCTCGCCTGCCCACATCTCCTGCCAACTTGCCATCGTACTTTCTCTCTCTTCTCTGGCAGTGCGGGATCTTTCATTTTCTCCTCTTCTTTCATAGATCCGCTTCCTCTCTGCCGCCAGCAGCTGTATGGGTGCTACTCCTGCAAGGAGCTTGCTGCAAGGAGATTGCTGGTTCTGATACTGTCCTGTAGGCACATGCAGTGCATAGTGCCCCTCTTCGCTGTCTGCAATCATTCGCTTCCTGTAATAAGCAACGTTTAGAACATCTGCCCACACCTCCGCTCCATACAGGAGAATCAAATGCACCACTGACATCATCAGGCACCGTTTGCATGGCCTAGGCCCATTCACGTTTCTCAAAAGGCGGCTCAGAGCAGCAGTTCGCTGTGCTGCCCTATCTGCCGCTTGTCAATCTGCTGCTTGATCTGATGCCAAAAGGTAATTTTAGTGTCTAATGTGATTCCAAGATATTTCTCCGATGGCTTGCTCCATACCTCTGCTCCTTCAATTTGCAATGGCAGGATGGTGGGTATGCACTTGCGGGTAAAGACTACGACTCCTGTCTTGGGGGCTGCTAGTGTTAGGCTATGCTCCCCATCCAATGCGTAGTCGCTCTCATAATTTGAGTGAGTTTGGATTGAGCTGATTCCATTGTTCTGGCTAAGATCACCGCAGCTACGTCATCTGCATACCCCACAAAGAAGCAATCCTCAGGCATCACCGGCCGAAGAACTCTGTCATATGATACGTTCCACAGCTGGGGACCCAGGACCGATCCCTGTGCAGCATCAGCTGTTACTTTTTTTTTCTCTCACACCCTGGGCGGTCTCATACGACAATACGCGATCCTTGAGGTAATTGTTTAGGACTGCCAACAAATAAGGTGGTGCCTTGAACGTGGTGTTTAGTGACTCTAATATGTCAGACCATCTTGCTGAGTTGAATGCATTCTTAACATCCAGGGTTACCAGCAGTGCCAGATTCCAGTTGTATCTACTTCCATCCTGAGTTCTTCAGGGCTGCAACTACTTCTGTCGGCGCATCAACTGTAGATCTGCCCTTCCGGAATCCATACTGCCTAGGGGATAGGTCGCCTGCCTCCTCTATTGCTGGCAGCAGACGCAATAGGAGGAGTTTCTCGTACCCTTTCCCTGCTGTATCTAGCATGCATAGTGGCCTCCAGGATGAGAGTAAGCATGAATCCCCTTTCCCTTTGTCCAGTAGAACTAGCCGAGCTTTTTTCCATTGCCTACTGAACACTCCTGCCTCGAGGCAGGAGCCAGACCCAGGCTCTAAGGAAACAGTGATCAGCCGCAGCAGATCAAGAACAAGGCACCATGGGGTCCTAAATAATTAGACAAAGAGGCAAAGAAAATCCAGCAGAAGAAGTTGTATGCAGAAGCTCTGGCAAACAACATGAGGAAAGGGACTAGTAATAAACCTGACCCAGTCCTGGTGACTAGGGACCGTGAGCAGGGGCCCCCCCTGTCTCCCGGCTCCATTAAGAGGAGGCCTCCACGAAACCAGGAGGAGGTGGCGGTGCTCTCGGCGGCTTTGCAGGAGAGGGGTTTCAAGGTTAGGGCCCCTTGTAAGGCCCTGGAGACATCTACTCATCAGCATCAACCGGGTAGACAGGTCCATAACTCAAGAACAGCTGAGGAAGGCAGTATGGGGCCAAAACGCCTTCCTGAAGGATCTTATATCACTGACTGAAATGGAAGAGGGGTTTGTCCCTGCATTCATGAAAGGCCGAAGGGATATGGATGATGTGATATGGGTGGTGAGGGTCTCCCCCAAGGTTCGAGACATTTTGGTGGGCGCACGCACTCTAAACATAGGCTTCACTAGATGCAGTGTGAGGGATTTTATAGATCTCAACCGATGTTTCAAGTGCCAGGCATATGGGCCTACATCTAGTAGATGCAGATAGGAGCAGGATGTATGTGCACAATGCGCTGGTACACACCAGACTAGGGAATGGCAGTGACTTGCATCAACTGCTAGCGTGCAGGACTGGATGCGAGGCATGCAGCAACGGATAACAGCTGCCCAGCCTATGAATGGGCCCTAAAAAGATTTTTCAGATTAATTTATGTACAAGGGGCCTTGGTGGCCTTAGTAACTGTGTCTTTGAGGGCATTCCACATCTGCTCTACATCCCCTTCCTCGACCTCACCAACCAGAGCATTGAGGTGGTCAGAAGTACGCTTGGCAAAGTCTCCCGATCTAAGTAGACTGAGGTTTACTTTCCTTGCCTCACGTTTAGGTATAATACGTGATATTTGGAGACAATCGTGAGTGCACATCGGTTTTAACCAACATTAGGTACCAAAGAATGTGTAAACTATTTGTAGGTCGCTATATTATACTAGGGGTGAAATTCATAGTCCTCACTCAGAAGGTGAGTTTTCTCACCTATGTTGAAGGTATCAAACGTTCAGTCACTTGGAGGTGGCTATTCATAGAGGTTCACTTGTGTGAGTTGAGAGCATCCTCCTCTTGAGTTGAGAGCGTCCTCAACTGTAGCCATAGCCCAATGAGTTATCCTACTCACAGTTGGCAGGAGTGATAGTATAAACAAGGAAAGGTTTCCTGTTTTTCTGTAAAGCAATCATGACCGAAACTAATATGCCACACAAATATGCGTATATTGCTCATCTTTGCCATAAGTATGGACAGCGGAAGTACGTAGGAGGCTAAGTAGGTAGGCAGCTACATGAAATTTAAAAACCATCGATAACCTCATCAGACACGTTATTGGACATCCATGAGCCAGTTTATCAGTTATCAGACACATGAATCACGTAAACCACAAATAGGTTGGTACTTTCTGTGCTTTTACTACATCTATCTGGTACGATGATGTGGCATAAAATCTGAGTGCCACCAACACTTTCATCAACGGGTTAGTGGCAACCCTCTTTCATTTCCATTTGTTGTTGACTGGTCACCAAATATTAGTGGAACTAACACATTCATGGCTGTTGTTTTGTGAAATGGAACCTTTTGAACTGGATATCGTCCAGAAATTCCAGCAGGTTCTCTTGGTCCCAGCGATATACCTCTTCGGTAGCCTCACAGTTAGAGTTACCAGACATATTCTTTTATAGTATCTATACTCTTTTTGGCCCCATAATTTCATACTCTATTCTGTTTTCATTTTATAGCCAAATATACTTTCTTTTTCATAGCCTATTAGGTTAGCTAGGAACATGGAAGTAGGACCCTACTTCCATGGCTAATGACTAGAAGGGAAGGCCAATGTTCTATATAGTTATTTTGTGTGATATTTCTGAGAGACTGATTTGTGGTGTACCGTTTTACTCTGATTAGAAGTATTTTTGAAACGCTTGTTCCACAGATAAGTACCTCCTACCTTGTTACTTGAAACTGTAATTTGAAAAAACTTAACGTTGCCTGTATGCAAAATGTAGGTAGGTACCTACTCATGAATTGTGTGTGACAAATTGAATTCGAAAAAGATGTTTTCATGTTGCCTTGAGCGACGTACCTACCTAGTGTTCTTTATTTCTGTGATATTTGTAGTGATTGGGAGTCGGATAGACGAGTCGATCGATTACGAGAGAATGGTTGTTTATTGATGGCACCCTGGCTCTTTTATATTCCCCTGACAAGATCAGAGGGGGGTCGGGGGGTCCCCACTCTGAGCTACAGCATGTTCAGACACAAATTGAGTTGTGGAGGAGCAGCCGATCACAACACTGCTCCCCCCAGAATTTAAGTAATTTTCAATTTTAATTAAATTTTGTTGATGTCGCTGTGGCTGTGGCCGGGCGTGGGAGGTGCGTGTGTTGGGTCCGTGTGGGCTGTCCGGGTGGCTGCTGTGGTCATTGTCGTGGGGTGGCGGTGGTTCGAGGCCGATTAGTGGCGTGGGTGCCGGTGCGGGCGCGAGGTATCCCGCCGGTGTCGTAAGTGGCTCGTGCGGTAGCTCGGGCGCTGTTGTCGGGGGCGTTGCGGCGTCTTGATGGATCGTGAGTGGCGTATGGTAGATCGTTCGTGGTAGCGTTTTGTGCTGTTGAAATCTGCGTGTCGGCAGTCCACGTGAGCGTGCGGTCGTGATTCGATTGTGCTTGCGGCGAGTTGAAGACGTAGAATCGTAGCGGCTCGTGGAGTGGTTCGATGCTGCAAATTAGTGAGGCCACGGAACGTGCGTTGGTTGAGATCAATTTGCGCGGTGAGTCGGTAGTCCACGTGAGCGTGCGGTCGTGATTCGATTGTGCTTGCGGCGAGTTGAAGACGTAGAATCGTAGCGGCTCGTGGTGTGGCTCTATGCTGCAGTGATCTGGACCATGCAGGTTCGGAAGGTTGAATGACCCCCGCCGCTAGTAATTCGCCGAAATCCGGGGGTTTTCGGCGAAGTTTCGCATGGCACGGGGGTCCCTTCGTGACGATCTCGTGTGCGTGGTTCGGTGCGTCGCGTGTATTGTTGGAAGGTTCGTAGCCGTCGAAAAGGGCTGGAAACCGGGGCTCATTCGCTGTCGTTCACGTCGGTGATCGCCGGTGTCGTCTACTGTGAATCACTATTGTTTCTTCGGCGACGGTAGCCGCTTGAAGAGTTGGTGCGAATGGGAGAAGGCGATCAGCGTGTTTGGCGAGTCGGGTGATGTCTTGTTCTTCGTGGGCCGCAATGTGAAGTCGAAAATTCTCGTGGGGGGCCCGAAGAAAGACGTGTCGGACGAGTGGTGCGGGTGTGTCGGCCGGAAGTGCTCGGGTGAGTCGGCGAGCGAGGATCGACGGTAGTTCGTCGTCGGATGTCGGCTGTAGGAGGGTGGTGAGCCGTGAACCATCTGAAGGTGCGTGTGTCGCGAGAAGGCGTGTTTTGAGCGTCTGGTAGCTACTGGTGTTCGAGGGGCTGATGTCGGCGCAGAGGTCCGCTTGTCGAGGTTCGAGAGCGAGGAAGGCTCGGGTGAATTTCGCATGTGGCGTCGTGAGGCCTTCGTGTGCGAGGATGATCTCGAGTTGGGCGAACCAGACGTGCGGAAATGCGGGGTCAAACGGCTGGAGCTTGAGAAGTGAAGGAGCGCTCGCTTCGGGTGTCTTGCGGTTTCTGCTCGGTCATCTTCGTTTTCTTCGTAGGTGCCAGTCCGTTGAGGTGTCAGCAGGAAGTGTGTTCGGCGCCGGCGTCCGTTTCCTTATATAAGGATCGGTGATGGTGGGGCGAAGTAGCGGGAGGCGCTGCGATAGCCGTCGAGGCGGGCGTCGGAGTGGGGCGCCGCTGTGGCGTCGGTGGGGGCCGCGCGTGGCGGGCGCTGGCGGTGGAGCTCACACGTCGGATGTCACCAGTGTAGTGATTGGGAGTCGGATAGACGAGTCGATCGATTACGAGAGAATGGTTGTTTATTGATGGCACCCTGGCTCTTTTATATTCCCCTGACAAGATCAGAGGGGGGTCGGGGGGTCCCCACTCTGAGCTACAGCATGTTCAGACACAAATTGAGTTGTGGAGGAGCAGCCGATCACAACAATATTTTTGAAAGACTTCTGGAGCTCCTACTCAGTTCCATTTGAACTATTAATAAAACGCTTGTTCCACTGATGAGTAAATTGAAATTTAGTTAAGTATATAAAATTCCACAATGTCAACATCAAAATTGAGTTCGGAAGAAGTTAACTGACCAAATAAAATCATATTTTTATAATCACAATATTCAGTTTGATGATTTCATGTACCAATTCATAAAACGACCTAACATGACCTATTTATATGTGCAAATATTTTTTTTAACCTTTTTTGGAAGGGGTAATCTGGTAACCCTACTCACAATCGCATGACCACTAATTTAGTTTTCATATTCTTAATCCCACTCGTCAAGCATGAAATAAGTGGTCATTCGTATCCATTATGTAATGAAAAGGTTCGGAAAGGAGTATTATGAACTGAAAAACATGGAATCCCACCGAAATATTGATTGAGTAAATACTTAAGGGGCCTTTCCAGGTCCCCTCCGATTTTCACCTGAGTAAGTTGAGTGCATGCTCAACTTATCCCACGTTTTGTGTTTATGAATTGCACGGTGAGTGAATACTAAAGCGTTTACTATAGCATTCACTCACTTCAGATCTATGGATACGAAAAACGTTTGAGGCACCCTCAGAAGCTCGCTAAAGTAAACGCTCAGGTGTGAGTGAGGGCTAAGAATTCCGCCCCCATCAGTGGAATGAAAGAAATCAGCCTTGGTAGCCCTCAGGGTAGTTTCAAAAGAAATAAAGTTTTTCTTTAGGTGGTACCAAAATTATTACAAATATGTTATCTGGATGTGCATATTGCACATCTAGCAAACAACAGCAGAAATTGGCAGGCTGGTGGATGATTTTTTTAGAACCGCTCAATTCAGGAAGCAGGCAAGGAATTTTTACTGTGTGTGAACTGAAAACTCTTAAAATCTGTGGAAAATAGTAAAGCTCATGGACCAGGTAGGATACACTGTGCATTATATAAAAACGCTACAGATCAGCTCTTGGAACACTTTGGCGTTTTATAATTTAATGTATGATGATGGTTAAATTCCCTCAAAATTCATCCTCTACCCCATTCTTAAGTGTTATCCCTAGGAGCTCAGTTGCCAGTATATCAAGCCAGATATTGGGATGACTTAGCGATGATGTCAAGAAATGTAAATGCCCTCGAGAAGAGAATCTTCCACAAGCTGGTAATAAAACACTTTCAATAAGGATGCTACAGTTTTGAAGGAGTGTTATGGTTTCTTACCTTGGAACTCAAATGAACAGTAAGAACGATGTTAGATGAAGTCATGAAGTGAATTGTGACAGATAACAGCATATTTCAGCTTCGTTAGATTGTACAGGTTATATTTTCTTTCAAAGCTCACCAAGCTTTAATTGTACGGGACCATTATAAGACCACTCATGTGTAACAGTGCCGAATCATGGATTTGCAAAGCCTCAGACATGTTCTCATTATGAGTACGCGAGAGGAAGATTCTCAGCTTCAAATATGGGCAATTATGGAAAGAAGTGGCATGGAAAATTAGAAATAATATAGAGTTGAATTGCATGATGAGTAAACCCCATTCACGATGCAATTCATCTGTGTTATTTCTAATTTTCCGTATGTTGAGTCGAGATAGAAGGAATAGCTTGGATGCGTTTATAAGATAAAATTGGAAGGATGCCCTGCAAGCTAATGAATGCTAAGGTGGACAGTGCCTGAAGAAGAGGAAGGCCAAGGAAGACATGGATTTAAGATAGCAACAGCTGATCAGTCGAGAATGGGGATCAATGGTTGGAGAACCGGAGTTATGCACTGGAGGGCTATTAGTGGAATCTACTAAGAATGCATAGGAAATTACTGAATCTACAGTATTATCTACAGAATCCTCAATTGGAAAAAATTATCCACAGGGAGGAATCCCTGCTAACCGATTTCTCATCAATCAGCCCACTTCTTTTTTTTTCCAAATAGGTATTTATATTTTTACCATGGTTATCTGCCGACTTGTTTATCGTTTTCAAGGTTCGGGGGGTTGTAAGGGAATGAGAGTCCTCTGCTTCGCACGATTTTCGAGTTATCCCTCAAATGATTTACCTGTTGCCATTCGCTCGAATAGTTGTAGCGAATTATGAGCGTCGTGTTTGCACTTCTCAAAACAGAAGGACTTGAGCAAAATTCGTTCATTTCCTAATAGAAGCTCATTCAGCCAAGGCTGAACAACAAAGCTAACGTGGTAACTTGATGGCGTATGTACTAGTTTCAGCTGGTACTAACCTCTTGCTGGCTGATCATGACGCCATGTCGGTACAATCCTATAGTAAAGAGGCTACAGGTGGATCTGTCTAGCTGATATATTTCCCATTAGTCCATCACGCTTCGTTATTCCATCACCCCAACTCATGGTGTGTGTTGAAAACTGTGACAGAGTGAGGAGAGTGATGGTGAACCCTCAAGAGTCCCCCTCTTAAACCAGCGAGATATCGATTAGGATGCCACCAAACGAGAACAGCCACACCGTCACACTCCTCCCCACATGACATACTTGTGGGTAGCAGAAGTGTGAGAGGGAAAAGGGGGAATGAAAAGTAGTATGAAGTTCTGGTTCAGGAAATGACACCTGAACAACTTCAAGGTGACTAACCTCTATCGTAATGGTACTTCCTCAATAACATTTACTGGTGGAGAACAAAGCTCCTACATACGAGTACTGGTGGAGAAAAAATGTTGTCAGAGGTTGTAGTCCAGTGAATTGTGCCCATCTGGGCAACCTCTTGGTGATCAACCTCCGTCGTTAGGATGGAACAACTATTGGGACTTGTAAATTGGGACAGGGCATTACTAGCCGTCAAATGAGCTCAATATATTTTAATTATATTGACACTCTAAAGGGTGGGGAAGCCAATAGAGGTATGTATTATCAAAGGGACAGGATGTTCGTAGAGGAATCCTTCTGGAAACCTTTGGGCTTATCCTTCTGGAAAGCCCACAAAAAGTGGATGGAGTATGGCGAATTATGCAGCACATTCTACAAAACCGCGCTCTTCTACCATGTGACAGAGTGAGAAGAGAGTGACGGTAGACCCTTGAGAGTCCACCCCTCTACACCAGCGAGATTATCACTGGTTAAGAAGAGATATCGATTAGGCTTCCACCAAACAACCTCGTCTCCACTGGGAGAAAAAGCGACTCGAGAGCAGCCACACCGTCACAGAGCTGGAGCAGTGAAACAGTAGGGGTTCGTTCGTAGTACAAATCGCTACTCTGTTCCGAACTCGAGGAGTTCTGGAAAATGGCCGCCACGAGTTCTGAACCGGGTTCCGAATTCCGCAACACTGCGAATGCTCAGTGAATCTTGAACTGCCAGGGTTACTAGAGGGTACCTGTGTCTCTTCGCGGATGACAGCCGGAGACAAAAAAACGCTGCGAAGTCCTTTTCAGATGGGTTTATTATTCTACTTGACACACCTGCAGAAATGTTGGCTGTTCATTTATTGCTTCTTTCATGTGCAGTAATATTGAAATAGCTATTTATGATGGTTTCCACCAATTTTGGCCTCCACAACCACTAAGTACGCTCCTTCTTTTTTTCGAATTATCTATGATTATTTATAGCGCCATTCAATTGCCTTGATCCGCCTGTTGACACTTTTTCTAGTGTTATACAAATTGATGGTGATTTCAGATAATTTCCCAGGTGTTTGACTCATAAACAATGAATTTTGGGAGCTGAACCTTCGTTACACCCTCAATTCTTCCCTTTTTGGTCAAAATTGATTTTATATTCGGTCTTCTCACCCTAAAAAACATGTAAAAGGTACCAGGGGAAAGTGATGAACGGTAGTCGTACAGTTTGTGATACAGAATGGAGTCAAGGTTGACATGAACCATTCTCATTATTTTAGATCTTTAACAGGTGTGACCTAGTCATTAGAATGTGATTGCAAGTTGTTGAGAATTTGATTGCACTTTTGTAAGATGGTTTACTGTGATGTAGCGGATCCTAAAATGTTGAACGCCTAGCCACTGCTACTGCTAGGATTTTGCATACCTACCTACTTAAATTTTTTTTTCTTCAATAAAGTTCTTAATTTTTCCTTGCTAATTCAAGAAAGAGTATGTACCTACTCCTACCTCAAAACTTCCAGACAATTGTCCCATTTTTGGGTTAGTAAACTAATTTTATACCGGAGTAGGTAGTACCGGTTCCTCTACATGCAAAGCCATACCGAGTTGTCTCATCTATAACTCCCAAGAGATTTCAAGAATATTTTTTTGAACAATCGCTCTTTTGACCATCCTGTATGGCTGGAAACCGTTATAGGTGAGTAAAAGTGCGTTGGTCCCTGATTGTACAATTTTATTTTGTTGAATGACATAATAACAAATTGTAGGTACAAAAAAAGTACAAGCCACAACCAAACTAAATGAACATTACAGGTAACCTACCAATGGAACGTTAAAAATAATAAATAATACCTATAATAATAATAATAAAAATAATGATAGAATACTTTGAAATAATAATGAAAATTATAACAGTAAAGCATCAATGATCATGACCACACAAGTAACAGGGATGAAGTGATAAGCCGGGGGTAGCTCTCATAATAATTTCCCTCCTCACCAGAGCGCTCTTGTGTAGTTGTCCCCCAGTTCGAGAAAAAAAACCCAATTCCAGAACTGCATTCCGAACGTGTTCCGGACTTGGAGGAAAAATTACTGCGAACAGCGAACTCAAAACTAGAACTCCGAATGACTGTTCTGCGAACGCTATAAACACTAGGGCGCCTGCGCGGAACTTTTTAGAACTGTCTGGAACTGTATGGAACTCTACTGCGAACGACGCTTAGAATGAAGAGATGGCCACTCGTGTGTGTTATAGCCTTCTCCAAATTTTGAATGGCCAATTCAGTATCCAGATGGGGCCCCTATCAATTTCTGGCTGTAACTTTTGAAAAAGGGAAAAATTTTAGTTGAGGACTGTTTTCGGTTCTCTGTCTACTACGAGCCCTATTGTAGTTTACCCCCCAGGCTTCATTAGCCTAATGAGAAGGGCTCATCACAAACTCATCCTCCCTACTTTTTCACGAAGCACGGAAGATCTTTGTAAGAGACCTGAGGAATGTTGTCAGGATTAACAACACGTTTCCTGGGGTGGTGAATTTAATTAGAGCTAGTGCATCACAGTTGCATACATTGTTTCTATTTCTATACATTGGTTCATGTCTATTTCAAAAACAGGTGGATTGAGCTAGACAGGTCTGATGACTGTAAATTATAGCAATGTGGGCAGTGGCCTGACATCAAGCCAGCAATAATTATCCTAGCTTCTATGGAGCAATTAAATTAATTCAGCAGCCCTCTTCTTTTTAATATTACAGAATGTTTTGCCTGTCTCAGGCCTGGGAGAGTTTTCCAGTACCCAAATCGCCCTTTAGTTTCACATTGAGCTACCAATTTCTGCAAGAAGCAATTGGTGGCTCCAAGAATTGGTTCTGGTCCAGTTGGTAAGACTCTGACTCTATCCAGACAATCGGCCTCGCCATTACCCTCAAATCCCTCATGGCTTGGGAATCCAGAGGAGAGTAACTTTGTAGTTTGAGTAAGTCTTTTGTAGGTACTCCAACATTCCCCTCTCTCGAATTCATTGTTAACAAGACAACAACAGCCTTAAGTGCTGCCTGACTGACAGAATACAATTTTTTCTGTTGCCGAGTCGCTTATTCAGTATCTCTTCAGCCCTTAGCTATATTGTATGAAACTGCTTGAAAGATCGTTGTGTTAGTCCCAAAGGGCTTCACAATACAGTCAGCCAGGCCTTTGATGCTCAGCCCTGATCTCCCTTGCATCAAAGATCCATCAATGTTCCACTTTACAGAGCTCGGCTCTAGTTTGGGCTGCTACATACGAAAGAACGAATTTTTTAGACCAAAAATAAAGGTAGTTATGGATGATACGGTAAAGGACAGCATTTTTGGGATCTGCACACCTTGGAACGCAAAAGACAACATATTGAGGGAGTTTTCAAAAAATGTCTTGCTGTGCGAATGCATAGGTGTATTATTCACAGAATGATGAACCAAAATTGACATGAAATATCCAAAGGTGCTATAGCTAGAATGTGACCTGAAGTAGAGTGCTATTTTCCAGAAGGTAGTCAAAATATTTTTTCTTTAAAAAAAAGGCCAAATTCAAATTTTCGGGGCTTCAAAATAACTTGAGTTTTTTTTTGGTTCAGAAATTGCTTATAATAATTGATAAACGTTGCTATTAAATCACCAAAAATGTTATAGGATGGTAGGATGAGCAAAAATGCGCTCATATGGTCATGCTGGATTTTTTTTTCTGTATCTTTTCCTGCTTTCTCACTTTCCTATTCTTGTCTCCATGATGCCACTGAGCATTGACATTTCCCCTCGAGAAGAAGGTTGCTGCCACACAAAACCGGTTTACTCTTTGCCTAGCCAATATTTCTGGCGCAGACTGGGTTGCTGCATCACAAGTCTGTGGGAGGTGGTGTCATGGTTGCGTGTACCCTCCTAATGTACCTACGCTTATAATGTATTTTGTATTTAATTTATTATTGTTTTTTATTAATTTTTTGTTTCGTTTTCAGTTGGAAGTTGTGTTTACAACTTGTTGTATCACAATATTTTACCTATGCCGTCTCAGAGGATTTTAGCTCTCACGTTACTCAATGAATTGTATCGGGGAGAACCTTTCTTGAATAATCCATTTGGTAGTTTTATTATTGGACTGTGTCAGGTAATCTATTATCAACCGATGTTCTCATTTCTTTTTTAACTAACTGGGAATCAAAACAGTTTTCTTACTCGTTTACTTTCGTTCCGTGTGCAGGCTGACGCTTCAAGAAAAAATCATGTTCCTCCAAACTTGAAGATCAGTGAATCTGAGAAGTACTTTCTAAGTCATTTACTAGTGTCCAGTCAAGTGAAAGATGTAAGTGTCTATCGTCTATTTCGATAGCTCAATATCAGAAGTTTAAGGAATTAATTTGTGAGCCCTTTGAAGAGTGGAATTATAAATAACCTAAGCTCATTGAAGAAAATTGTACATTATTTTCTTGTTGAAAATGTATTTGTGATGATCCTTCAGTGTTGGTGTGTGAAGGGATGTTATCTCATTCCAGTTTAATATCTCTGTATTGATGATATTCTGTAATCATTTGATAATCAAGTAGAATATTTGATGTAGGCTGGTGGCAGTGTTTAGAGAATCCAGGTTAAGCCTGACATCGGCATCCCCTCCTCTCCCCCACCTTTTCTTGTATTAGCATTGTAACCCCTCCTGACAGGAATACCCGTCTTCAGGTACCAAAAATCTGGAATTTTTGATGCGCATATACCTAGAAGGCAACAAAAATGCCCTCTATAGGGGTGATGGCCCGATGTCATGCGTATCAGTTTACACTTGGAGGGAGGTGGCACGATCTGGTAGATTCTTGTTAATATGTTGTTGTGCCTATGAGGACACACCTTCTGAAGCAACACCAGTGTCATACAAGGGAAAACTTGGACTCCCTTGTGGAGAAAGTTGAAGTGAGAGGCAGTGATTGAACGAGCTTGGGAGATCAAAGATGAGGAGTATTGCCAGCAAAAACAAGACAAATACATCTTTTTAGTGGCATCAGTGCCACCACCCTTGGGGAAAACAATACCAAAAAAAGTATTCTTTCTACTGGCACAAGAGGCGTTAGGTGTAGTTTGTGGTATACAGGGTTAGCCTTTCAAATTTCAAATTTTATGAAGTCAATCAACATGATTCAGCAGTTAGCCGTGACTGTGGCACTTCTTGACACTGTGTTGGCACAAAAACTTGACAAAATTTCAACTTGTATGACTCACTATCTACTCTTCTCGACTTTGGTGGCACCGTTGCTGGAACCACTCCCTGATGCCACAAGGCACCAAAATACATGCAGCGAATTCTTGGCACAGCAGTTCCTGGTGTCGGTTCAATGAGTAACCTCCTTGGCACCTTTGTGACTCCAGAAACTTTCAACCTGTATGCCCTCTAAATTTTGTGATTTAAGTCCTGAAATTAGTTATTTCTTTGCAAATAGCAGTATCATTGCCAGGGTCCATTGCCGTTAGTAGCGGCAACATGGCTCTGACAGCATTGAGCAAATCTCCGGAATCTGTACAGCAAATTCAGATTTTATTCTGGTCAGTTGCTGATCTTTGGATTTTGTGGCCAGACCCATTCAGAGTGTTTGTTTTTTGAATTGATCCACAGAATGACAATGACAATGCTGCCTGAGTATCAATGTATGAGCCTCTTTTATGTACGGTAATTGTCACTGTTGTCCTGTGGGAGACATTTCCTCAGGTGCAGGGTTGTAGTGCTCCCTTTTAGCATCAGGTTGAAGTACATGCAGCAAAGAGTTATGACGTTTTTTACTATGAGAACATGCGTAAGACGACAGATTTCTGTAGAGTGAGTGGAAGCCAAATAGTACATACAGAGCTTGCTGTCCGCTACATTTTCCTGTCTTATGTTCAAGGGCACGCTTGTAACAGTAGGTCAGTGTTATTTTAGAAAGCATACCATTTTCTATCTTCACTGACTGGTATTGCTTAGCACGTTCTGTGCAGCATGAAACATAAATAATTGTTTTGACCTGATGCCCATTATGACATTCATTGTCAGTCACTGCAAAATTTTCTAGTATTTTGTTTGTTGCTTTACAGATTACGGTACGGGGCACATCCAGTAAAGACTGCTCTGCTGTACATAAACCAGTTTTTATTATTTTACAAAAACAAACGAAGAAAAAAGTTTACTGGATGTTAGGAAGGTATCAAGTTATTTTTTCACATAGTCTCCATTTCTCGAAGCAGGAAATGGGCGTGGATGTAGAGGTCTTGCACAATGAGTTGACTGTAATTGAGAAAGTTGAGCAGAGGACATACTGGAGACACTCCATCACTGACCACACAGCCCGCCTACGCCATCAAGAATTCATCTTAAAGAAATAGTACTGTGTTACGTTTGTATTGATGGATGTGTTAGATTTCAGGAATTTATCAACGTCGAGCATCTTGCTCATCCCTCCTCACCCATAGTTCTTCTTCTCATAGAGCCTCAGTCGTGCTAAGGAGGATCTGTGAAGCCCCTAGGTTTCACTTTCCCATAAAGCATCAGTACGTACCTCCACGTTGTTCCATTGTGGGATTTTGTTCTACCTACCTCCTAGGCATTGTCTGGTGGTCTTGGGGCTTCCTTTCTCATAAATATTACACTCATTTCCGGGTATTTACTTTATTTATGTACAGTTACAATGACTTCATCAATATGAATAGCATATTTGTGCACAGAAGAACTTACTAGTAGTTCTATATGTGCCTACTGAACAAAATCTGACAAAACCACCAGTAGGTACAGTCGAACCTCGACATAAAAACATTCGGTACAGTGAAAACCTCGATAGCGTGAAGAATGGGCTCTTGGTAGAATGGAAAAACCCCGTGTATTTAGATACACTCGGTACTGTGAAGTGCTGGGATGAGCTGTGAGTGGGTGGTGGCTGAAGGAACACTCGATATAGTGAAGTCAGGAGGGACTACTCTCGGTAGAATGAAGTTAGAGGGGTGCTCAATCAGTTCAAACAAACAATGTCGACTAAATCGCGCATGTGCCTCTCTGTGTTGGACAAAAAGAAGATTATTCGGGCTGTTGAGGAAGGTGCAAGAAAAACTGACGTTGCGAAGCCCTGAAAGACGCCCGCACCTGTCTGGAAGGGTTGAGGTCATATGCGATTTTGTTGGAAGATGGACACGGGCTATTTCCTGCTATTCTGAAAATTTAAAACGTAATTGATTCGACTCGTTGGAACAACCTTACACAGAAGAAAATTACAGATTATTTTTCCTGCTAAAGACTGAACTGAATAATTGACGAAATGTAATTCATACATACAATACAAATTTAATATTTTATATCTCTCTTTATTGTGAATTTCTCCCGTCAACCATCTTGATATATATAACTCTCGGTATAGAAAAACTCTTGTTAGTGTGAAATTTATCTGTCGTCCTCTGGATTTCACTATATCGAGGTTCGACTGTACCTAACATGAATAGTATTGCCCTATTTAACCACACACTAATAACCATAGCTGACATGTTAGAAACTGAAGCTGTTCTACGCTTTTTATTGGTCTGTAAGTGTTCATCCCCCCCCTCACCCATAGAAATGTACTTCAGTAGTACTGACATATTTTGCCATCTGCTGTTATAGGCGTCCTTTTACACCCGTGTACATTCATTAACCACTAGTAATTTGAAGGATGGCCCTACACCAGACCTCGTTTTTAATGCCACAACTCTAAATTTGTTATTTATTTAGTTAGGATCCCCCTGAATTGGCTAAGTCTAGTTATAAGTTCTCTCTCCCTCAAGTGTTTGGCAATGGCGGGGTTGGGCTTGTTGATACCTTGGTGCTCAGGAGGCATTATTTTATTGCATTTTAGGTATCTTGGTGGATGATCCCCCCCCCCCCCCCCCATTATCACACAGAATTTATCTGTACTAACTACTACCTATAATGAAATTTGAAGGAGGGGAAATATATTTCATTTCCAGTATGGGGTTTATTTTTTATAATTCATTCTCCTTTGCTGTCCCCTATGCTGAATATGTGTTGTTTTTATTTTCCTTTGGAATTTACCATAGCGGGATGAACTATAACTTTGTACTAGGTAACTAACACAAAGCAAATCGTACAGAATTTCCCTATTCTCAACTTCACTTCAGCTCCTAAAAGAAGAGGGCATTTAGTTTTAAATTTGTTCATATTCTCATGTGCTTTATCAAGTTAGGTTGTACCCATCTTCAATGTGGCTGTTGGGCTGCCAATCAAAAGGGTGTAGCGATAGGGAATACGCCATAGGGGAATGGGCCTTAGAGTGGTGGAATGGGAAACAGGACAATTCTGCATTGCTTCTCTGACGCACCTCGGTTCATTGCAGCCTACTCATTGTGCTACACCTCTACACTCCTCAGAGTTTACTCCCACCAGCTTCTTTAGCTACTGAAAGACTGCTCCTTTGACATCCTGCTCAATGTCAAAGTGATTTCCGGTTAGTGACTGCTTCAGGTGGGTAAACAAGTAATAATCTGATGGGGGCCAGGTTAGGGGAATGTGGGCGGTGGTTGAAACATCCCTTCAGATGTATGTTTTCTTGAAAACGGATTACAAGAAACCGCTGTAGACTATTAACTCGATGTGGCCTTGAATGGCCAATTTTTATGCTTGACTAAACTATTATCCTTCAAGTTAGTTCTTACTCACCTAGTTCTATCTGAAATGAATGCAGAAAGTGATGAACGATCATCATCAATCGATATAGAAAGTGATACTGTTGAACAGTATACTTGAATTTATTTTCGTCAAAGATCGGGGGGGGGGGGGGGGGGGAGAATCGAGTGAGAACAGTGAAGAGAGCTAATCTGAAATACACTGCCAAGGTGATGGCACAGGAGCTTCCTCGTCACAATCAGAGTGACCCATTATAAAATAGAACAGACTCGGAAGCAAAATAACATAACATTACATTACATAACATAGCATTGCATAACATTACATAACATTACATAACGTGAAATATACATATTACATAACATTACATGAAATATACATATTACATAACATTACGTCCATAATACATTACGTCCATTATACATGATTGCGAAAGTTATGCGTGTTTGAAGAATTTCACGTTAGCGCATGCGCAGGGCGAACCGCTGGCTCTATCATGTTGAAATTTATATGGGACCTCAATGGGCCCTACCCGCTTAATCCCTGAGAATTGCATTGAAATTGGGTGAAATCTTTGGTTACTACGGCTGTAACAAGGAAATTGAATCTATTTCACGCCAGCGCATGCGCAGAGCGCACCGAGGGTCCGATCATGCTGAAATTCATACTGGAACTCACTAGGCCTTGTCCAAACAACCCTTGAAAATTTGAGCGAAATTGAATCAAAATTGTGAAAGTTATGCGTGTTTGTTGAATTTAACGTTAGCGCATGCGCAGGGCGTACCGCTGGATCAATCATGTTGAAATTTGTATGGGACCTCAAGGGGCCTTATCCGCACCATCCCTCAAAATTTGAGCTGAATCAATTCAAAATCGTGGAAGTTATGGCTGTAACAAGGAAATGCGGACAGACTCACAGACACGGAACCAAATTTGTTCAGTAGGCTTTGAAACGCAAAATGCAAGTGGAAATTTTGATTTCTGAAGACAACAATTTTTTGGCTCACGAAAGTGAACACAAGGCTTCCGCTGCTTCGCAGACTCGGAAGCAAAAAGGCGGGCATCTCAGGCAGGTGCCTAAAGGCTCAATTGTTAAAGGGCTCGATAGCTTGTCTTGATTTTGGACATTTTTGAATGATTCTAGACTGAGGAGGAACAGTTGGTGGATTTTGAACTATTGAATTCAGATAAAATTTATTCTAGATGCTGAAGAAAACTCCATGTTTCATTATCAAGACGGAATTCGGCCCCATGCCAGATATCAGTCATGTTCAGAGGCTACTTGAAGATAAGCTGGATGATCGGTTTGTCATATCAAGAAACCATATTTCGTGCCTAGTTCCAGAACTGGCGACCAGGTATAAAGTCAGCTCATCACATTTAGGCGTTTTACCTTTGTATAAAAATATTATTCACTCTCTCTAATTATCATTAGCACTTCCGTCGAAGGATACAGTGAACTAAGATCAGCTGCCAAGGAGATACTGAGTAATCCAAGTCCACCTGCCATGCAAACATACAAACCTGGACCTATTCGACTTGTGCCTCCTCTCACGGTGGGGGATGAAAATGTAGGTAATTATTATTCAAATTTAGTCATTCTTTCCATGCAGTTTCCCAAGTATTATTTCTTTCTAGTTATAATGGGTTTTAGTACATAGGTTTATGCAGTCACTGAAGTATACAAAAGTAAGAGCTTTGCTCTTTCTAGTTTCTTATAATGAAAACTTGAAAGTTGTGATTTTCCTTATGGGAAGCTCATGGGTTTTTCCAAAATAATATTTCTACTTGAAAGTAGGAATTAGTTCGGTTCTGCATGAGATCTGAATAGTCTGATACTCAGTGAGTATTGCATTTCGGGAACGTTTGACATCAGCATTAAAATGAAGCCCTGATGTGCTGGATACTCAGCTTATATGATCCTTTGCTTGGTACAATCAAGTGACCCAACTGACTAGCGAAGGTTTGTTAGCTGGACATCATGTTGGCACTATATTCTTTTTCCTATGGCATTCCTTCGCAGGTAATTTTGGGAATCAAGCAGGTATTCATTGTCATCCATCTTATTTAATTTTTCCCATTTACACAGTTCAGGAGAAAAATCAGCCTACTTCAGCCTGTGGGTATTTACCCTTTTCAGTATGCTATCTGCTTACATCCACTTGAGAGTGTGCTGGGGGGCAAGTATGTTTTTCAACATTTTCGGTGAAGTTTGATGTCCTCTCAAAATCTATATAGGGTACAGTGAAAGCATGCATGTTGAATTCATGTAGTAGGGGCTTTTTTTTCGTATGTCAGGGTGTGTAGTTGGAAAAGTAAAATTCTAATTGGTGCACCAATTACTTGTTTTTATTTTATCATTATTTTGATGAAGTGTTGTCTTTCACACTAGATGGTGTGGCTTGAGCTGGACGAAGTAAGAAACCATGACTTTGCCTATGATTACACCATGTGTATGCCAAATAGTAACTGTATAGAAGCTAAGAAATTGATAAACAAGGCTTTAAAGGGTACGTTATCATTACAACAGCAGCAGCATCTTTTGAGTGAACTTGAAAGAGATCCAAAACTAGTCTACCATATAGATCTTACTCCAGCAAAGGTAAGTTATATGGTTACCTACTTCATTATTGGCATTATGTTTGTATTCAGAGTATCCTTAGCTATTCAATTGTCAGGAACCTAAATTATCTCCTGTTAAGCTCTTATCTATTGACAGTTCATTGCTAGAGTTGGGGATATATAAACAGCTGTTTATTGAAAACAGAAATATGTTGATTTTTACAGCTGCCAGATCTGGTTGAGAACAATCCTTTGATTGCCATTGAAGTTCTATTGAAATTAATGAGGTCCACACACATCACCGAGTATTTTAGTGTTCTTGTAAATATGGAAATGTCTTTGCACTCAATGGAGGTTGTTAATCGGTAAGTCCTAAATCACTTGCTGATTTGTTAATTGCAGCCTTTTGGTGGTAAGTACCCCACCAACCCTCATTCCTTCGTGTTCCAATCAGGGCTATGGAGCACGAGCTTGTTTTAGCAAAGTTTTGGAGAAAATAAGGTATTGCATACAATGGGTCCAACATTTCTTGTAAATGAATTTTCAAAACACCCTTCAGTACTGATCCGTTTCACAGCATTCTGAATCAATCCCTCGATTGTTACGTACTTTTAATGTGTATAGGGTGTCCGCCAAGTTACGAGTATTATACAGCTAGTCCCATTTCTCCACACACAAAAAAAATTTAAAAAAAATAAATAAAAGATAAGAGATTTTGAGAAAACACAAACATCCCTTTTAATATTTTTCAACGTTCTGCTACAAGGTTTTAGGTGTGCACAGCGTCCGTATGTTGTACATCGTTTTGGTTGTTGCACAAAATTCATTCTATTAGTATTTGGAGATGGTGTGACCATTTTCTTTTTAGGGAGCCAGATCGAAGCCAGTTTAGTTCATAAGTAATGTACAGTGTAATTGTACAGTTTCGACCTACATCGAGGTCTTCATCAGCATGATTGTAAGAGGTCTTGTGGATGTAGGTACCTAGGCATATCCAAGTCGTAATTTCTATAATATAACTACTTAAGCAGCCACATCCACTTCTGTCAAGAAGTAGGCGCCTACTGTCGTTATGATGACTGGTCACCACCTAAATATAAGTTGAGTGCTGGGGTTTGGCTTTTTATTGTCGAATTACTCTACAAACTATTGCTAGTTCCTTGAACTCACTCATAGAGGAGCATAGGGCGTACCCTACTCTCCTCCATTCATCCTCATTGGGTCCCAGTCTCTGCCTCTTTCCAGCTAATCCCAACACATTCTGCCTCCTCTTCGACAGACGCCCAAGAGGGGATTTCATTCAAATTCATTCTTGTCTATGGAATCAACTTTACAGAGCATGTGACCAGTCGGAGGGTCTCTGTGCTTATTGGTTTCTATCTGGTCTGTTGCGAACGCTGTTTGTTGTGGATTGCCTCAGGCCATAAGATCTTCATGATTTGGCAGCGGCATCTGTTCACAAAGACCTGCTGCTGGGCGTTGGCGTCAGTGACTTTCCAGGTTTTGTATTCATAAAAAAAGAACAATCTTCACCTTTGTATTGAGCTGCTTCAGCTTTGTGCGCCTGAAAATGTGTCCGCCCTTCCTGTATGAGGTGAACGACTTTTTATACAATAAACTTATAAAATTTGATTAGTGGACACCTGGTGACCAGGCAGAATAGTTCGAGATACCATCAATTCGAGGTAAGTGTTGACTGTTAGAGTCATTGAGCTGGGAGTTCATGATATTGGTACAGCCAGCAAGACAGTGTGGAAAATAAAGATTTGTGTTAAGGCTGCCAATAATTATTATACATGAATAAACGGTCAACAAATTGATATTTAAAGAAGACTCGTCACTGTTTAAAAAAAAAAGTTAGTCTTGTAGCATAACCACTAAGGCAAATTTCGAACTTGATGGCTTTTAGCTATTTTTGAGGATTTTTAGCACCCCCCCAACTTATATTTGACCCATTTTTGTTTTGATCTTTGACAGAATTGTTCGACAATAATTTAGGTAGGTAGTCTTTTAACGAGTTGTTTTAGATAAAATACGCCATTGAGATGGGTCCAGAATTTTTGTTTATTATTCTGTGAATAATACACCTATGTATTCGCTCAGCAAAAAATTTTTATAACACCCCCTAGAAATTTTTTCTTTTCCGTTTCAAGGTGCGATTCCAAAAATGCAATGTCCGTCCGCCGTATCACGAGTGCCGGCTTCATTTTCGGTCTAAAAAATTCGTTCTTTCGCACACATGTTCCACTTGTGCCCTAGTTGTGTCCCGAAACTTTTCAGCCCGATCGGAATATACCCAGGGGTGTTATGAGTGAAAATGTGTTTAAAAATAGGTACTTTTTGTGTTTTAGTTACATGTTAGTAAAATGAGCTTTTGAGGTATCGTTTTCCATGTTTTTGGGGACGAGAATACCGAATATGAAGTCGATTTTGACCAAGGAGTGGAAATTTGAGGTTGTACCAGATGTTCAGCTCCCAAAATTGATTTTTTTATGATTCAAAACCCTGCGATATCGTCTAAAATCACCATCAATTTGTAGAATAACACTAGGAAAAGTGTGAAAACGTGGATCAAGACGATTAAATGGCACTCCCAATGATCAAAGATAATTTGAAAAAAAAAATAATAAAAATAAATAAACAAAAAGGAGCGTACGTAATTCAAGTTTTGGGGGCCAAAATTGGTGGAAACCACCAGAAATGGCTATTTCAATTATTTTACATGAAAGAAACAATAAATGAACAGCCAGCATTTCTGTAGGTGTGTCCAGTAGAATAATAAACCAATGTGACAAGGACTTTGCAGCGTTTTTAGTAGAGTGAAATCGTGTACCCTGAGCTAGTTTTCAGAGCATTGTAATTTGTGAAACATGTGAATGACTAAAATTGCTCAGTTTTTGCTCCGCATCTCAAGAAAAATTTTGCCTTTATTATCAGGTTGTTGACTACCTCCATTGTCATTCCTTAATTGTGTAGTACATCCATACAGTAACCTCCTCACTGTTACCAATGTGTGTGTGACGCTTCACGTTACTTCTTTTTTTTTTTATACAACAATCTTGAACCGTGAGAATATTATGTTACTTCTTGACTGTCTTTTATAATTAAATAGTTTTTCGTTCCCGGATTTAAGTTTTCTTTATTCACCGCACTGCAACAGGTTATGGGCCCAGTAAATCAGTGAATCGTAAGTAAACAAACCGGAGGACGCGTTATCAATCGTATTGCAGCTTGAAAACGGTAAGCCACTTTGACCAACAGAATTAGCTTTCTTTCTCATTAGGCGCCGGATTAGTTCGTGGCTAGCAAAAGATGGATAAAAGGACAGTAAATCAGTATGGAGTGGAGAAATTCGACGGCCGAAATTTCCCACTCTGGAAGTATCAGTTGGAAATAATCTTCACAGCTGAAGACCTCATGGGAATCGTAGACGGATCTGAAAAACGTCCTGTAGGTCATGGTGAAAGGAACAAGGGTGTGCTACGTCGAGGGTCCGTTTTTCGCACCTACTGCGCACTGACGTCACTCACGAGAACTCGCCAGCTACCTGACCCTGCTGCTACACGGAAATAACATAGAGAACGATTACTCATGCGACCTTTTACCTATTAAATCCCTCCATTCCCGTTTCAATATCCTTCGTGCCTAATCGTAAATCACTGTGAAAGAAAGTACCTACCTACTGAAGACTTTTCATGAATTTAACTGAATTTTCGGGTACCCCTTTTCGAATAATGGAAGCATTTCAGAGCATAAACCTTATTTATCAATAATGTAATACAGAAACAAATGACAAATATGTTTATATATGCTTAGCTACAAGTAGACCGTCTTAAATGAACATCTACATATCTATAGGTACATCCAATTAAAACTATAATACATACATTTCATTCTATAAAATTCAAATAAAAAAACAGTAAAATACGTGTCCAGTTCATACTATAAAAGAGAAATAGAAGTACAGTTCATTCTATTTACTAAGTTTGAAATTTGTTCAAATTTTTCAATAATTTTATTAACCCAGCATTTTCCTTTTTCAGTGTATTATTTTCATCTTTTAAACGGGAATTCTCTTCATCCAATGCAATCACACGGGCCATGTTATCAAGTTCCGTTCCTGACAGATTACTATCGAGAGGTTCGTTGTCTTGATTGGCGATATTTGGAGCGTTTGACAGTGAGGGTGTATGCAGATCCAGCAGATTATCATCACCAATGATGCTTTGTAAAATACTTCGATGCTCTCTTTTTTTAATTCTTTGATCTCTTGGCGAATTTTCCTTGTTCTTCAAAGGGCGTGGAGTACGTAGACTGGGAATGGCATCTATTTTCAGATTTCGTAAATTTCTATGTGTATAATTTAGCAACTTACACCTCAGAGGAACAATAAAACAGTCTTCGGAGAAAATGAATGGAACATACTGTTGCAGTTCGAACATTAATATTGTCTTTTCTCCTACACACATTAATCCACTGTTTGGAAAGCTCCTCATTTTTTGGAAAACTATAAAACTTGATACCCGAACCACTCGTGTTCCGGTTGTGGTTTGAACTACCAAACACTGCACAACTAGGCATTTCAAAAACAAAAAGCACTCTCACAAAAATCGACTATATGCAACTGAACGCGAAGTTTTCCTGACCACGTCCCGCTATGTACTGTGTAAGTAGTAAGCCTAAGCTCAGGTTGAGGACCTTTCTCGCGTGTGACGTCAGATCAGTAAAGGGTTGGGGAATTCCCACAGCCCCCATGCGCAATGGCACACCCTTGTTATTTCCACCATGCTGTAGGTGACAACACAGCTGATGAAGCTGTCAATTGGAGCAAGAAAAACGCCAAAGCAATGCTTATAATTTCCACTTGCATGGAATTTTCGCAACTCCAAACAGTTATGACGTGTAAAACGGCTGCTCTTCAGTGGAACAGGCTAAAATTGATTCATGAACAGCGATCATCTGTAAATAAAACTACTCTCAAGCAAAACTTTTTCTCTTACCGTATGCCCGAAAATGGCACCATTGCTGGTTTGATGAGTTACATTGAAGTTCTTGTACAGGCCTTGATTGGCGTGGGTGAAGAGGTCAGCGAACTAGACAAAATAGCTAAAGTAACTGGTTGCCTACCTCCAAGATTCGGTCCTTTCTTGTCAGCTTGGGACTCGGTTGAAGAAGGGAATCAAACTTTTGACAATCTGACTGCCCGCTTGTTGAAGGAGGAACAACGTCTATCTCAGGTGAGTGATGATGCAGCTACCGCTCTAGCTGCTATGCAAATCAAGCAGCCTACCTCTAGTGGGGCTCAAAATTCTTTCAAAAAGAGACCATTTTGTCATTTTTGCAAAAAGAAGGGTCACCTGAAGCAGGATTGTTGGGCTAGAAAAAATCAAGAGGAGGAAAGCAGTAATCCTAGTACAAATTTGGAGCCTGCAAGTGATACTCAACATCATGCCCTGGTTGCTGAAACAAGGAATTTCCTAGCCAACGTGGGTGATGACGTATGGTTGGCTGACAGCGCTGCCTCAAAACACATCACATTCCATAGGGAATGGTTTTCGAAATTTTAACAACTCGCCATAAAAATTGCTATTCAGATTGGTGACAACTCTTTCATTTATGCCGAAGGTGTTGGAACAGTTGAAATCCTGGCATTGGCAAATGGGCAATGGGAGTCACGATCACTTGAAAATACTCTATATATCCCTGGTATACAGAAGAACCTGTACTCAGTTGGGGCAAGCACCGCTCTGGGGTTGAGTGTGTCATTTGGCAGTAAGTCTGTGCAGGTTCATAAAAATGGTATGCTGCTTGCAGAGGGAGTCAAAATGACAAACCAATGTTACAAGATGCTTTTTAAACATCAACCTATTGAGCAAGCAAACCTTGCAAGTGAAGAAGACCCCATGTTGTGGCATGAGCGTCTTGGGCATGTCAGTTTTTCAAAAATCAAGGAATTGCAGCAGAGTGGGTTGATTAAAACTCAGCTTCGAGAGAAACCCCCATTTTGCGAAGTATGCCAGTATGGAAAATTACACCGGAAAAGTTTTGCTCCAAATCCATCTCGAAATAAAGTTCCTGGGGAATATATACACTCTGATGTATGTGGAAAAATGCCAACATTGTCTCTTGGAGGTGCAAATTACTTTGTCCTTTTCAAAGATGATTGTACTGGTTTTCGAAAGGCATATTTCATCGCACATAAAGATGATGTTTTTGATAAATTTATCGAATTCAAACACTTTTCTGAAAAACAAACTGGTAATCCTATTAAAGTGTTCAGAAGTGACAATGGAACTGAGTTTGTGAATTCGAAATTTTGCACCTTTCTTAAGGACAGTGGTATAATTCATGAGAAGGTTCCCCTTACACGCCAGAACAAAATGGACGGATAGAGCGGGACAACAGAACAGTGGTTGAAGCTGCTCGAACCATGCTGCTAAGTTCTGGGTTGCCTGAAAATTTATGGGCTGAAGCGGTTAATTCTGCAGTATATATTTTAAACCGGATTCCTACTAAACTCACAAATAACTTATCTCCGTATGAAATCTGGTCAGGGAAGAAAACAAATTATGACTATTTCCGTAGATTTGGTTCTGTAGCATACATGCACATCCCTAGCCAACTTCGAACCAAATTCAAACCAAAATCAAGAAAGTTCTACTTTGTTGGCTATGATGGGGAGAGCTCAAATTATCGCCTTTATAATCCTGACTCTTAGAACTACCAAAGTATCACGTGATGTAGTTTTTAATGAGAAATCTGATGGTACCAAGTCAGAAATATCCTGGAAGTCTTATGCTGTGTTTTCTCTTCAAGAGAACGAGGATCCTGGAAACGAGAACATTGAGGATGAGGAGGACCCAGAGACTGAGGTGACCTCTTCAACTGACCTCAACACTGTAGAGTCACTCAGTGATACCAGTGAACATCAAGAGGTCCACTCTGATCAATTGAATGATGAGCATGGTTTTCTGGGATTTGATATTGAACCATTGACATCTCATTCTAATATGCAATTGCGCGATAGACGCAATATCCGCAGACCATTGAAATATGATGACGACAATCTCAGTTGCATTGCTATGATGGAACCAAGCTCTTATGAGGATGCCGTGTCTAGTAATGAAGCCCAGCTATGGCTTGATGCTATGAAAGAAGAGATCAGTGCCTTAAAATTGAACCACACCTGGACTCTTGTACCTTATCCTGAAAACAAAAACATTGTCAAATGCAGATGGGTTTTTCGCCTGAAAATGGGTCCTGATGGGTCTGTTTCCCGTTACAAGGCTAGGTTGTGTGCCAAGGGATTTTCCCAGATTGAAGGTGTAGACTACACTGAGACCTACGCTCCTGTTGTCAGGTATGATTCTGTTCGTGTTTTATTGGCTATTGCTGCTGTACAGGACCTGGAAATTAAACAGTTTGACATCAAGACTGCGTTTTTAAATGGAAGCCTGGAAGAGGAAATCTACATGTTCCAGCCCCCTGGTTTTGAAGAAGGAAGCAATCTTGTGTGCAAGTTGAATCGGAGTTTGTATGGGCTGAAGCAATCCCCGTACTGCTGGAATAAAACATTTGTGGAATTTCTCTCACGGTTCCAATTCAAACAACTTGATTCAGACAGAAGTGTCTTTAAAGTTAAATTCAAAGAAGAAGAACTATATCTAGCCTTGTATGTTGATGATGGATTGCTCATGGGAACAAACTCTGGAATTCTAAATGACTTTATTTGTGAGATTGACAAGGCCTTCAGATGTACTGTTTGTGAGCCTAATCAATTTGCTGGTCTGGGAATTGAGAGAGATCGAGCTCGCAAAACTGTCTTTATTCATCAAAAGGCCTATGCTTCTCAAATTCTTAAAACCTTTAAAATGAATGACTCTAATCCTACCAAGACTCCAGCAGATCCTAATTCACATCTGCAAAAATCTGATAATACTATCATGGATGATGTCCCTTATCGCCAGGCAGTTGGGAGTCAGATGTTCTTGGCTATTGTCTCACGCCCTGATATTCTGTTTTCTGTTTGCCTGGCAAGTAAGTTCCTATCAAATCCTTCAAAAGAACATTGGGCAGCTGTCAAAAGGATTTTCCGATATGTCAAGCGGACAGTGGATTATGGAATATACTACTCTGGGAAGTCACTCTCTCTTGTGACTTATTCTGATGCAGACTATGCTGCAGATCCTGACTGCCGTAAGTCTATCAGCGGATATACAGCTGTTCTTGCTGGTGGTGCAGTTTCGTGGAATTCAAGACAGCAGAAGTGTGTCTCCAGATCAACTGCAGAGGCTGAATATGTTAGTGCCTCAGATGCTGCTCAAGAGGTGGTATGGTTGCGGAAATTCCTAATGGAACTTGGGGTTACCTCTGATGCACCTGCTTCACTGATGGTAGACAATCAGGGAGCAATCCATATTAGCAAGGGGACTGACCACGGGAAACGGTCAAAGCATATTGACGTACGCTACCACTATCTAAGACAATGCATTGAGGATGGACACCTGCAACTTCATTATGTTCCGTCGCAACAGCAAGCAGCAGACATCCTTACCAAGGCTCTAACTCTACCAAAACTGCAAGACAACTGCAAGATGCTTGCCTTAGGGAGTTCATTGACAATTGGAGAGAGGGAGTGTTGACTACCTCCATTGTCATTCCTTAATTGTGTAGTACATCCATACAGTAACCTCCTCACTGTTACCAATGTGTGTGTGACGCTTCACGTTACTTCTTTTTTTTTATACAACAATCTTGAACCGTGAGAATATTATGTTACTTCTTGACTGTCTTTTATAATTAAATAGTTTTTCGTTCCCGGATTTAAGTTTTCTTTATTCACCGCACTGCAACATGTGTTGTTTCAAAATTCCCTGCACTGGAGAGGAAAATTTTCGAAACCTTTAGAAGTGGATCGAGGTACAGACCATGTCACAAACCTTGAGCCAGGCAGCCACGTGGTATCTCAGAATTGTATGCCTAAAATTGCCATATAATGGAGGAATACACCTGCATATAGATCTAAATTTGGGAGAAATTTTTGATGTATACAGAACTCTTTAAACATAAAACATCAGATCAGTATTTCATAGTCTGTTTCTACCAAATTTCGAAATACACCCTTAGGTTCAGCATCCCTAAAAACTCCCATGAGCCAGTTCTAATGAACTGATCAGTTCTAGCCAGTTCTAATGAAGCTAGTTCAAATACTATCAGTAATGTATAACCAGTGGAAAGCTGCATATTATTTTTCATTTAGCCTCAACAAATCAAATGATCGGTATTTCAACACGGGGCACTGTAAAATTTGTAGGGATGTGGCGTTCAGCACTGAACGGATCCGAACTGAACGGATCTTTCAGTTGAACGTATCCCAACTGAACGGGTTCCCAAAGAGTTGCCGTTCACCAGTTCATGAACTCCCTCTTGTGACGTCCTCACTCCTCGTATACCTTCCTCCGATCCCACTCCTTCTCCTTGTCACCACCCGTTCTCAACTCCTTTACCCTTCCCCTCGCCTTACCTCTCTTCACCCTCCCTACACCCCTTACCGTTCACCGTTCACATCTCCCCTTCCCTCTTGGCGGATTCTACCTGAACGGGCTTTGGAGGGTCAAACTTGAGAGTGAAGAACTGAAGAACGGTGAACGGATCCCAAAGAACTGATCCCAGAAAAGAGTGAACTGGTGGGAGTTAACTCCCGGAATTGAACGGATCTTACACATCCCTAAAAATTTGATCTGACTTCTTCATTGGCACTGGCCTACATGATGGGGTCTAGTCATATCAGTTTTACTGCTAGGCATAAAAATTAATAAACAATAGGGAGAAACATCCAATTTCTACATTCCTATTATGTGTGTACCTTGTAGCCTTCAGCAGCTGGTGGCTTTTCAGTTTCCAAGCATTCTGAATCTCCCTAGGTTTGAAGAAAAACGTATATATGTATAATACATGTAGGTACCTACCTATGTCATTCCAGACAATATCTGACCTTGGCTGCGAGATCACAAATGCTCAGTTATGCCAAAATGTTTGTAATAGCTAAAGAACGGATGATTTCGAAGATGGGAAATTTTAAAAAATGACAAAATCTGTACAACTTTCCAACATTCAAAAAATTTATTATTATTCCCAAATGTAGTTATAGAATGGTGATGCGAGACAAAAATCGACTGTATGATCAGTATCCAAAAAAAAAAAAAAACGCCAACACTTAATTGATCAAAAGTGCGTGGATAGAATGAATGAATAATCCTCGTATTATTGTGAAACCTAATGTAGTATGTACATGTACCTACAATGAGGGTTACCGTGGGCCTGAAAAATTTACTTTTCTGTTTTTAAATGAAAGTAGATTCCATCCTGAGAATTCTGGCTCCAGAAGTAGGTACTCTCCTACAATAAATAATAGTCCCACATAAATTTCACTAGATTCTGAAAGGGGGAAAAGCCGATCTCCCCATTTTCGACCCCACTGAGCATGAATCTATCGAGAAACAAAATGGAAATTTCAGCTCCTTCATGTAGTTTAATATGTGTGTGAGTATGTATGCGTCTCTGTGAACTGCCATAACTCATGACCTGAAGGTCAAAATTAGCTCAAATCTTGATCTTCCGAAGAACCCATTTTATTGTCGCGTCCGAGGAACTATTTTGCTATAATTATAATTCAAATTTTACTTGTTAAATAGAAGTTTCCATTTATCTTTATCAGTTAGGTCCTAGTTGGTCCCATATTAAACTGGCCGCATTCGGATCAGTAGTAGAAACTGCACATGCGCATACGTGAAAAACGTCAAACCCACATACTTAACTCACAACCCAATCGTCCCAAATTGGCTCAACTTTTGATGGTAGGTCAGGGTCAGGGTTAGTTGGTCCCATATGAATTACCTCGCATTCGTATCAGTAGTAGGGGCTGCGCATGTGCAAACGTGAAAAACGTCAAACCCACATACTCGCGACCTAATGTTCCAAATTGGCTCAAATTTTACAGTAGTTCGGGGTTAGGTCCTCGTTGGTCCCATATTAATTTTCATTTGGATCAGTAGTAGAAACTGCACTTGCACAAACGTGGAAAACGTCGAACCCACATAACTCACAACCCAATGGATCCATATGAATTTCTTCGCATTCGTATCAGTAGTAGTGACTGTGCATACACAAACGTGAAAACCGCTGAATTCTAGAAAATATCCTACAAAATACTACCTATTAAGAACACTGACAACTAATTCCACCCATAGTACCAAGGCTGAGCCATGTAATTTATTTATTTATTCATTTAGATACAAACGGGCAAAGCCCAATTACGAACATTGTTAATAATTATAAAAACCTAAAGGTAGATGTAGTGGATTCTCGTTAGGTACGACTTTGAGATTAGAAATAATACAAAAGACAGCAAAATTGATAATTGGTGACCTAGTGCGGTATCAAAAAAAGGAGGTAGTGATGAGTGTCGTGGGTCGGCATCCGTATGCCAAACAAGGATAGTAAAGCAGGACTGTCAGTGGTTCCATCAAAAAGTTCAGCCACAAAAGTGGCATCCATCCATTGACGTCTGAGTTCCAACAACGCCAAACCACTCAACTTTACGTAATCGGTCTCGCCAAACTACAGTCCCACATTGTACGCCAGAAACCTGAGGAACCTATTCTGAATTCTCTCCAGCCTGGCCTTAGTCACAGTGTAGAATGGGGACCAGGCCGACACAGTACCAGATTAAAGCGAATGAGGGAAGAAATAGGAGCGTAAGAGCTCTTAAGTCCTTAATCCTAGGTACTTTTCTTCACAAAGCCGAGCATCTTTATTACTAATATAGTTTGTGATCGAAGAAGCTTGACTGGCTATCAAACAGGACCCTGTTACGAGGGGAGGAGGTCGGGCAGAGCAAAGATGGTTCTGATAGGGGTTTTCACCCCATTTCGGAGCGAAACCCCCAAAACCACCCTCGCTAAACCCTTCCATCCTACCGTACTCCTATTTTTCCCTGAATAACGGGAATGGAAAGCAAATTTCTAACTAACATGTCTAAGAGTTGAAATACTAAGGAAAATGAAATTGCCTATCTTTACCTTATTAACCTAAAAGGGGCGTTCCACCAACTGTTTCTCTCCCATAAAAGAGGAAAGAAACAGTAACCAAATTAATAATTTTTCGTTTATACAAAAAAAAAATCGAGGTAGAGCTACTCTTAATACACCAAGTGACTCCATACCATCGTAGGTCTCGCAGCTTCGTCAAACTCATCTTGTCCCAGTTGCTAACAGTGTACCTACTTCATGTACCTAAATTTCAAAGATTAATTGATTAGTCAACTATGGGCGATGGATCCTCCACGTCGGGAATGAACCTACCCTGAAAACGGACCTAGACTAACGTTTAGAAGTGATAGTGTAGGGTCATACGTTACTGCTTGCATTCTAGATCACCTCCAAAGGAAAACAATAATCAATCATTACCTTACCTTTCTTCCTAGAACTCCACTATAAGACCTGAGATCAATAAAGCAAAACTCAAAAAATGATGGAGTATCATTATTCAAACTCTCGAATGCCCCTGATACAACTCCCTTTTCCTTTGAAAAATGGAAACAGTCCTTACATCGCCAAGGGGGAAAGGGAGATAAATCGGGCAATAATTCCCGAAGGATCTATCTTATCCCAAAGCACTATCATTGGCCACGGTGGATTCGTGAGGGAATAAGCCAAGATCCCAAAGAACGGATCAAGGCTCACTAGCTCCCGAAAACACCGAGGTCCATCACATAGGACAAGGAAGTTCACAAAAGTTCGGCATTTCAACCAATGCGAATGGAAAGATAAATTTCTCCCCCCCCCCCCCCCCCCAGACAAATTGAATCCCCCAAAAATTACTTGAGCTCAGGATCTTATGAGAAGAGCTGCCAAGCTGACATTAGCAGCCTATAGCAACATGGTAGGAGGTGATCACATTTATAGTTGCTGTATTGAAACCCAAAAATAAAACCTAACTTCTCTTGAAAATGTAGCGAAAATCCTATAATAAAGAAATGTGGTTTTTAACCCAGAGGGAAAACTAATGACGTTTTAAAAATAATAGGGAAGGTGAACTGACACTAAAATCCTGGATAAGAAACCTAGATGGAGATTTGAAATTTCGAAAAAGTGTGTACTACCTACGAAATGGGACAAGATGTTACCAAAACTGAATAATGAGGAAAGGGCATGGGTTTTGCGATTAATAGGAACAAAATCCATATTCAAGCCCTCATGATTTATTGAACTAAGAAGAATGAAAAATTAAAAAAGGAAAACATGGATAGGAAATGAGTACAAAAATAATAAATTCATAGATTCAATAAAATCTTAACAAACAAGAAATGTACTAAAACCAAAAGGAATAAAATTTAAAAAACCTAACTTCTACCCACAAATAAACCTTTAAAATGACCTAACGAGTAACTAAATTAATAATATGATCGTTACTTTTCCAAATTTTACTATAAGGAATAACCTATTCAGTTAAGTAGTGTCGAAAGGAAAATTCTCCCCTAAATCCTTAAAATTACGCCTACGAAACCCCAAAAGAAAAGGCCTTTAAGATGGAACCACCATCACAAGAGTTGAATTATTTCAAGTTTCATGAATTTATCAATTAGGCATGGAGATATAGTTAAGTTTAAAAAAAACTATCCCAATGTATTCTTAAGATACGTCTCACATGATGAAACCAAAAAGAATTATTTTAAAATGAGGCCAACTGCCAAAGGAAATTTCATTTAAGAAAGTTTTAAATAGAATTTGAAGTTGATAAACGAATTCTCTAAATAGATTCGTAAACCCCTTTAGGAATTAGCTTTTTTTTTGAAATTTGACTTAATTCGTGAAACTCTAATGATTTGGACTGGGAGAAAAGGAACCAAGTTCCTACCTTAATCCAGCTGGGGGAAGACCGTCCTGGACGCCTCCTCGTCGGTGGACTTTTCAGCAGCCAAGTCCCGATTCCGACTTCTCCTTTTCCCAAGTCAACTCTCACCTCCCACTCTCCCCGTTTAATAAGAAAATCTTATACTCTGAGGAGAGGGGCGTCCGAGCGAATCTCAGGAACAGGGGGCCCGGTAAAACGGTGGAGTGATGACACAAAGTAAAACTGAGAAGGATTATTCACGAAAATTGATGGGATTATGTTGGATCGGGAAACACTTTAAATTAACTCCGCACTTGGAAAATCGTATATCTTTATTCACCGGAATCACATCATATAAATCTTGTATCTAATAATAACTCCAGTCCGGCCAACCGCGCAGGTACAACAGCGGTATAGGGAAACTTTCCCTCATAACGGGAAAAACCTACTTACATATCCCACATTCCCCCCCCCCCCCCCTCTTGTAAGAATTATAACATCCAAACGAAAATAAATTTTAATCTTTCAAATATGTCCCTCAAACGAAATCCTGTAATCTTTCGCGCTAGGGTTCCAATGTCACTTAGTACTGGTTTTAGAGAGAATTAGGTACCTCACTGTGATGAATTTGAAATTGCATCACGGTGGTGTGAGGGAAATTGCCCAGGCGGTTATGAGCGAATCACCACCGACATCTGGGATCTTTTTTGGAGAGGTAGAATTTTGGAGGTGAGTGGTAGAGTTTGCCTAGGCGGTTATGAGCGAATCACCACCGACATCTAGGATCTTTTAGAGGAGAGGTGTCCAGGCGGTTATGAGCGAATCACCACCGACATCTGGAATCTTTTGGAGGAGGAGGTTTTGCCTAGGCGGTTATGGGCTGACCACCACCGACATCTAGGATCTTTTAAGAGGAGGAGAGAGAGCAAGGTAGAGGAGAGAAGAGAGAGCTGGTTAGAGGAAGTGTCGAATGAAGTTAAAGTCGCAGGATCCAGGGTTTTATAGGAAAAGGAGGCCTCTCCCTCCAACCCCCTGTTAGGGGTTGGTGGTGGGGCTCCAGGTTGTGTACCCTGGGTTCTGTGGCTTGTCTCCCCACTCGTTTCGTTTATTGACGGAACTAACTTTTGCGTTTGAATATTGGTGAGAACTTAAGTTTACTAGAGGAGTGTTCCCGGGAGGGACTCACGACACTCACAATTGAATATTCAGAAATGAACATTACCTTGACCTTGATGGTCAGACTCAAGTTTTGATTTGAATGAAATTAAATTTGACTTTACTTGTCCCAACACTTAATTTGGATCACAACCGAATTTCACTGATCGTTTGCCCTTCAATCACTTCTTCTGTAGGGTTAACTCGTCTATGAGACGGCGAGGAGCAACCCGTGTACGCTGGGGTCGCGCGGGAGGGCTGCTGGCTTGAGCTGAAGTATATGCCGATGGTGCCGGGGCTGCTGAAGTCGTCCCAGATCGAGGAGTGCTTGTGGTTGGTGGTCGAATCTGGTCTAAAGCTAGGGATTCAGTGGGAGCGTATGCGTCCGCATCTCGCGTTCGCGTTCGAACCGCCGCTTCCAGACGCCGGCAGGGTTGTATTCGGTAGGAGCGTCCGCGTTTGCGTCCACTAGTTGTGCCTACATCGATTTTAGTAGTATTCACAATGCTTAAGAGGAAGGTAGCACTTCTGTTATTGTGGGAAGATGAAGAGGATGAGGATTTTTTACACTCATTGAAGAGGAACTCTACTGCCCCGATGTACAAGAAGGGGCGAGAGGAGGGGTGGTACTCAGCAGCTCGATATCACTTTGAGAATGACGAGGAAACTTTCAGAAGATTTTTCAGGCTCAATTTTGATCAGTTCCAATAATATTGAATCACCCTCTTGCCTGTTCTGCACTACGAGTCTTTTTAGTAATGTGGCTTTACGAGCCGGTTCGTCACTCTGATACACTTTCTTTAGAGTGTCCCAAACATCTTTGGACGTCAGGCTGTGTTTGACCTGTTTTAGTTCACTGGAAGAAATTAGTAACATAAGTTCAGACTTAGCTTTGCCGTCTTCTTTTTTCCACCTTTTTCTTTCCTCAGCAGCTGTTTCAGCAGGCGCTGGGATTTCTCCATTAACGTATTCCCAGAATCCAGCTCTGTTCAAAACATGCTCGGCGTGGATTACCCAGGTGTCGTAATTCTCGCTCTTGAGGGATTCTACTTTGGTAGTACTCACGGCCATTGCAGTCTTATCTCCTTTTCACAAGCGTGCTGGTGCTCATAACCTAATATGTATGTCGCACAGTGGAAACTTTGTGGTGAACGGAGAATTTTATATTTGCCTACTTTTGTTAAAAGCAATTTTAAGACTGAGTCATTTTCGGGGAAAACATTTCTTTTAGTAACATCGAACATCTTGATTGAACCTGTAACTATGAACGTTGGAGGCGGATCTCTTCTAAGACATCACAGTCTTGTAGATGTCATCCACAGTTCCCCCCCTCTTTGAACAAGTCGTTTTCCTGCAGGCGCGGATCCAAGGGGGGGGGGGGGGGGGTCACAGGGGTCATGACCCGCCCCCCCCAGAATCAGCCTGCATTTCAAAAAGCAGAGCTGAACGAATTGTTCACAAACCCGAAAACAAAAAAAAACCAAACGAAAACGAATCCAGTTTTTGTGAAATCAAAAACCAGAAACAAACCAAACGACCAAAGTCAACTTACCATATTGTTAACTTAAAACATTGGAAACAAAATATAACAATAATTACGATTAAACTTTTTATAGAATACTGATTTTTTCTGTATTTGGTTTGTAGCAACACTTGTGATTAGTTTTCATTTGTATAAGTTCCAACTGGGACGATCATTTATAACACAAAATCTAATTTTCTATTTTGTTTCGCAAATCTGTTGATTATCACATCGATGTCCAATTCGATGTCGCGATGAATGTGTAACAATGAAAAAATCAAAAAAATTCCAGCAAGAACAAAACAAGTCACATTTTGGAGCCCGGGGAGCATTTCCCTCTGAGAAGAGCGTTTTACAAAATGCTTGTTTCTGGCGTTTGCCAATTTTGGACTTATTCGGTTCTTGTGGGGAACCCCTCAAATAAAAGTGATAAATATTTATGAGAAATTCTATAAACAAAACATTATTGCAATTTGAATTTTAAATTAAAAACTAATTTGGCCACATGGTCTTCTCAATTTTGCTTCATATACAACTGTGTAAATATTTACCATAAAACATCCGTCAAATTGAAATTCCAATGTCCTCGCCACTAATTACTTTAATTTCTAATTACACAAACGGTAGACAGTGTTAAAAAAACTGAAAACAAAAAAGAACTATAAAAAATCTAAAAAGATTCGATCAAAAATGTCAAAATTAGTCGAATATAATCGTACACTTGGTCCTACCAATGTTACTTTATATACAATTATGTCAATAAATTTACCTTGGTGTATCCGTCAAATTACACCTTGTTTATTTCTTCTTATTTTTGTTAATTATTATCTTGTTTTTGTTTCGTTCTCGTTTTCTTTCCTGTCAAATTCAGTAAAAACGATACTGAATTCACTGAGATCAACAATAGATTGTTGTGGTTTCAATGTTTTGATTTGCTAACTCTGAAGTTAGCTACGCTGCCATAAAATGCGCCAATTTGTTTGAAAACACATTAGGACACTTTTTTAGAAGAAAATGGAAAATAAATACATTTATCAGTTAAATAATTAATAGATATTGAAAAATATTTTTTACATAATATATATAAACAATGAATTTTATAAATAAATACAATTAATTTTGTAAGTAGACAAATTGGACGATTTTAGACATAAGGTTGAAAATTCGGTTTGTATTGTTCGTTTGGTTATTTTTTTATTTTTTGTTATTTTTTATATTGTTCTACCCTGTGACCCCCTCCGGAAAAAAATTCTGGATCCGCCCCTGTTTTCCTGTAAATTCCAGCCCCCACGGGGTTTCCAACGTTGTCGTTGCGGGTCACATAACTCCGGACGCGTAGGCGCGCGGCTAGACTGGTCCCCTGAGCAGTCGGGACGTGGACGCGGGCGTCCTAATTCTAGACGCGGACGCCAGACGCGCTCAAAGAATGCGATTCCATTAAAAAACCTTGAAGCAGTGGCAAGCGTCCAGACGTGGACGCGGGACGCGGACGCAGACGCTCCCACTGAATCCCTACCTTAAGTGGCGCGTCCACTTCTTGTCGATTTCCGGGATGTAGACGCTTCGTCGTCGAGGGCCTAGCTGTTTCAGCACCTTGCCTTTCATCCATTTTTCCTCCCCTTGCCTGTAGTTCCTCACCCAGACTTCATCTGACTCGATGCATTTGTCAGCAGGCGGTGGCTTCCCACCTTGGGCTGCGATCTGCTGCTTCTGTTTTTGCTCCACTCTGGCGGCAGTCGCAGATGGTCTGGGTCGCAGGAGGTCCAATCGGGTCCTCAAACTGTGACCAAGCAGTGCTTGAGCTGGTGACACGCCGGTTGTTGCATGAGGGGTGTTTCGGTACTGCAACAGGAAGGAGTTGAGATCCTTGTTGAGGTCGGTGGTTTTCGTCTCAGCAAGCGCCGTCTTCAATAACCGTTTGACCGTCTTCACACTGTTCTCCGCAGCGCCATTCGTTGCCGGGTGATATGGTGCTCCCGTCTTGTGTATCACTCCATTTCGATCCATGAACTTCTGGAATTCTTCAGATTCAAAGGAAGAGTAGTTGTCCGACACAAGCTCCTCCGGAAGCCCGAACCTGGCAAAAACTTGCCGCAGGATTCGTATTGTCACCTCTGTTGACATTGACTTTGTAGGAAAGGCTTCCAGCCACTTCGTATGGCTGTCTACCAGTACTAAGTAGTATTGTCCGGCAATCGGTCCCAAGTAGTCTATGTGAAGCCTTTGCCACGGTTTTGTCGGCCATTCCCAGGGGATCAATGAAGCCTTCTGGGGGTTATCTTTCACAGAGTTGCATGCTGCACAGGACTTGACCTTATCTTCAATATCCTGATCGATATTTGGCCACCATACATACGATCGAGCGATTCCTTTCACCTTCACGATTCCCATATGAGTCGCATGGAGCTCGTGTAGTACGGCCTGTCTGAGCTTTGTTGGTATAATAACTCGATTTCCCCAGAGGATCACACCCGCCTCTTCATGGAGCTCATCCCGGCGGCGAGAGAACGGCAGAAATTCTTTTGGGACGCTTAGAGGCCATCCAATTCTCAGGTACGTTGCTACCTTTTTCAGAATTTCCTCTTTCTTTGTTTCCGCTAGGATGTCTTCATATCGCAGTGGCAGGTCTTCATTTTCTTCAAACACGTAGAACAGGGCTGGGTCCTGGCCTTCATCCTTTTCTGGAGTTGCATCCAGGGGTGCTCTGGATAGCCAATCAGCACTATTTTTGTTTGATTTTACCCATTCAACGTCAAAGTTGTAGTTGGCTAAAAGAAGAGCCCAGCGTTGTAGCCTGTTGGCGGCGCAGGTCGGCACTCCTTTTTTCGGTCCAAAGATCGATAAGAGGGGTCTATTATCGTTAGCCAACGTCCACTTTCTTCCAAATAAATATAGATGGAATTTTTTGGTACCAAACACCAGAGCTGCTGCTTCTTTGTGAAGCTGACTGTACTTTTTCTCAGCAGCAGTCAGGGTGCGACTGGCAAAAGCTAGAGGCTTTTCGTCTCCATTGGGATAGATCTGGGAGATAATAGCTCCTAATCCCTTGTCGGATCCATCCACCGTCAGCTTGATTGGTAACTCTGGATTATAGTGTGCCAAAGAGCGATTCTCTCTCGCTATCTGCTTGGCTTTCTCGAATGCCGCCTGACAACTCTTATCCCAATTCCAACGAATTTCTTTCTTCAACAGCTGGTGAAGCGGGTGTAGGCAGGATGACAATGACGGTAAAAACCGAGCGAGATAGTTCACGAGTCCGAGATAGGATTGGAGCTCTTTCACATTTTTCGGCGGATCGGTTTTCACCACTGCCTCAATTTTTTCATCAGTCGAGTGCAGTCCGTCCGCATCAATACGAAATCCGAGGTACCTACTCGATGGACGTTTTACCAAATTCGCATTTTTCTGCCGACAAGGTAAGTCCAGCATTCCTGAAACGCTCCAACACGTCGATTACGCGCTTTCTCAACGTCTCGTTGTCAGGTCCCCCCACCACCACATCATCGATCAGGGCTGCTACTCCTTCTGCCCCTGCAATCAAGGCATCGACCTATTTTTGAAATTTGGCCGGCCCGACAGAAATTCCATATGGCATACGAGTATACTGGAATAGGCCCTTTTGTGTGGTTATAGCCACCAGTTTCCTGCAACTAGGCTTCAACTCGCATTGTTGATAGGCGTGACTCAAGTCCAATTTGGCCCATACCCGATTTCCGCCCAGTTTTTGGTACAAATCCTCGATTCTGGGTAACGGGTAGGGGTCAGTCTGCAAACACGGGTTGAGTGTCAACTTGTAGTCTCCGCATATGCGAAGTTGCCCATTTTTTTTCATTGCCGGCACTATTGGGGACCTGAACTCACTGTGGCTGTGGCTCCAAAATTCCTTCTGCGACCAGCCGATCAATTTCCTGATCCACCTTCTGGCGAATTGCATACGCAACTGGTCTGGCCTTCATGAATTTTGGGGTTGAGCTGGGCAACAATGTCAACTCAATCTGGCCTTTATTGAATTTCCCAAGTTTCTCAGTGAACACGTCTGGGAACATTTGTTTCATCTCAATCTCCAACTCACTTCCGGAATTCTCATTGTCAACTTTCTGGTAATAAATTGGCTGGTTCGCATGATTGTCGATTATGCTGAACCCGAGAGCCTTAAACCATGACCTAGGTACCCATCAGAGGCGGTCCCTGTGTTTCTACCACGTAAAACTGTAGATTTGGCACTTTCGTACCGCGGTATTCGACCTCTACATTGACAAAGCCAACTGGAGTGGTTTTCTCTTGCAGGTACGTGGTGAACGTTTTATCACACTTGGTTGGAACCAAGTCTGGGAATTTCTCCTCGAATAGGTGTTTAGGTATGATCGTGCTTTGACACCCTGTGTCAATATCAAAACAAATGTTCTGGGAATTCAATTTCAGATTCAATTTGTATTCGCTAGTTCTACCGTCAGTGATCTCAAACAGGCATTCGTCGTCGTCATCTGAGCCTTCGTGGACAAAGTGTGCCTTTTCAACTTTTCCACTTTTGTCTGTCGATTTATCCTTTTTCGGGCAGACTCGCGCCAGAAGACCCTTGACCTTGCAGGATTTACAGACATATCCCTTAAATCGGCACTTTTATGTTTCATGTGAAGTTCCGCCGCAACAGGTTGTTTTTTAGTCGACAAAATTCACGGATTCCCTTTTTTCCTTTTTTATTTGTGGGGTTGCCGGACTACTGGGTGTACTCAGATCGTAACACGTAGATGAGGCTTCCTTTGAAGTGGCAATTCTGACCAAGTCCTCCCACTTCACCTTCTCGGCGTCCTCTTCAAAAAGTCGTTTTCTCAATGGGCCTTTGTTCATGCCGATCACAAATCTGTCTAACAAATTTGCATCCAACCGGGTTCCAAACTGACACGTTGAGATCAGCGACCGAAGTCGCGCTATCCAGTCGTTCACCGTTTCTTTAGGTTCTTTGAACGAGTTGTAAAACTTGTACCTCGAAGCGAATACTGACTCTGAACCCAAAAAATGCTCATCGAACTTCTTGACTAATTCCGCATACGACTTCTCCTCCGGTTTAGCGGGAACGGAAAGGTTGGCAATTAATTTATAGGCCGCATCATCCAGCGAATTCAACATTAATGCCCTTTTCCTCTCCTCCTTTCTGATGCCGTTTGCCTCGAAGAAATTCGCCATTCGGGCTTTGGCAACCCCCCAGTCCTTATCAGGGGTAAATTCCCTGAGTGTCCCCACCAAACTGCTTGTTTCTTTCTCACTCATGTCTCCGTCGATTTTCGCTTGGGTCCCGGTCGTCGATTTCTCTGTCTTCGACGGCTCGGTCGTCGATTGCTCGGCCGCCAGCCCTTTTTTTCCGCCCCCCAGTCTCGCGAAGAACAGAACAAAATCCGCCGATAAGAGTCCGCCGTCGCGTGTTCGCAAAAACACGCAACACGTCACTCGCGTCTGAAAACTTCAGTTCAGTTAATCAAAACACGAGCCGAATCCTCGTCGCCACAATGTTGGATCGGGAAACACTTTAAATTAACTCCGCACTTGGAAAATCGTATATCTTTATTCACCGGAATCACATCGTATAAATCTCGTATCTAATAATAACTCCAGTCCGGCCAACCGCGCAGGTACAACAGCGGTATAGGGAAACTTTCCCTCATAATGGGAAAAACCTACTTACATATCCCACAGATTATTTAGTTGGATTACAATTAAAGGAGGGACACGACGAAATTCACCAGTAGTTTACTGAATACTCTTATTACATTTTCTGTTAATGTGGGAATTTCGTCACGTCACAACCCCAAGACTCATTGTAAAATCAGACCATTTATGTTATATTTATACTGCCATGTTCTCGGGCAAACGTAATTGTTTTACATTTGGCAAGGTTCGGAGACATGGGGTTCACGGCACACCAATCCCCAAACCTATCAAGATTCGACTGCAGGACCTCACAGCAGAAATTTGATCCGATCATCGAAAATCGTCTTGGTATCATTTTTTATAAACAATAGAAAGAGCCTGTGACGAACGTGATACCCTTGTGGGCACCCACAGGAAGAAGCAAAGGGACAGGACCAACATCCCTTCTACCTTACTATAAGTGAACAATCCTTCAAGTATCTCATGAGCCAATCTAACTTTTACCATGAAATCCAAAACCAATTAATTTCGCACAATCTAGACCAAATGTTTTAAATAGTAAACTGTCATAGTAAGTAGTCAACAATAGGTAATAGATAACGAACGCTACGAAAACGTGTTGCAACAGTTCATATACTATAAATGCTGGACCCTTTGCCATAGGAATGTAGCGCATTTTCGCTGAAAGTCGGTTTATTCACCTGTGAGACTGTTAAATAAACAAATAAATCTTGCAATTGAGTAATTTCAACATTTATGACTTCTGTTCTTCAAGGCTCACGACAACTGTAGAACTGCCAACAGAGTTTGTCCATCTGTACATATCAAACTGTATATCAACGTGTGAGACTATCAAAGATAGATACATGCAGAACAGACTAGTCCGACTGGTGTGCGTTTTCCTTCAATCCCTAATCAGGAATAAGATTATAAATGTTCAGGTATGTATAATTTATTCGTTTAATGAATGGTTAGTATTAATATTTGGCTTCTAGCAACCTTTCTATGCTTTCAGTTAATCCACTGAAAACTTGTCCATGTAGATTGACTGAAAATCAATACAAAATATATTATAATAAGGTATTATAGGGAGGAAAAAAACACAAAATAATGTTGTCAGAGATTATGCCAGAGTTATATTATGCTATTCTAAATAATCTTTTATTCAATTTTCATGTATTCCAAGTTGGTCTAATGATATTGATTGAGCAAATTAAATTCAACTTTCTATTTAAGTAATGTCTTATAGTTATTTTTCTAGATTTTGTTTCTTCTTTTTTAGGAGTTGTTTATTGAAGTGCAAGCATTTTGCATTGAGTTTAGTAGAATAAGAGAAGCTGCTGCCCTCTTCAGACTGCTCAAGCAACTGGAACTTGGGACAAATGACAACTGTAATTTAACCACTCCTCGCTCTTGAAAATGTATATCAAGTCCTTGCAAAGCTGAATCATGCCTCAAACTTAATTATAAATTATTCATTTCTTTGCTGTAGGTATATCTAAAGCAAGGTCTAAAAGGACAAAATATTATCGGATTTTGGCTCAAGGTAGTGGTGTAAAACTATCAATAGTGATATTGATCATATCGATATTTGTCCAGCTGATGATAGTTTAAGGCTGCTTTCACGGGGATATTCAAATCCCGGAACGATTGGGAGACGCACCATGTGTAATCAGGTGGCGGCACTTACGAGGATAGTCCAGTCACGGATACTCGGCAACTGCACAACCAGACTCGGCTTGCTTGTTTCAGAATCGTTCATCAGTTGCTTGGTTTCCTTCATAGAGAAAGAACTGCTGATATGCATGAATAAGAACTTAATATAAAGTTTATAGCTGAGTAGAAAAATTTCCAGAATATATACAATTGCAATTTCCTTTATATAGAATGACGAGGAATGAAAACGGAGTTATTGAAACGGAAATATTTCCACAAAAAATACTTGTTTGAGTCTAATATTTCTGTAGAGCTTGTTTTTCAACTTTTTATTTTTCGTAGGTACATGTTTCAACCCGCAACGGGGTCAGCCTGCAATAATTGATAAAAATATATACTTAGTAGGTACCTAATATCTGTATCTAAACATTTCTCATAGGTAGGATATTTATAGGTTACCACATACATTTATTGGTCATTAGTAACAGTTAAAAACATAATATGTACACTTATATACCAGGTGGGCCAACAAAGGTAGGTATTTCACACCCTTCATTTTGTTCACCCTTTATTGTTAATTTTTAAATTTGCGATCATCCCACCAACTTAATGGACCAAAATATCATTAAAATGTTCAAACAGTTGGAATTAAGATTTTGTAAATAGGAATCCCATTTTGGTTTATTATTCTGGGAACAATACGCCTATGTATTCGCTCAGCAAAAAAAATTTATAGCACCTCAAATTTGTTTGTTTCACGTTTCAAGGTGCGTAGATTCCAAAAATGCAATGACCGTACGCCATAATCATGCATATCTACTTTATTTTCGGTCTAAAAAATTCGTTCTTTGCACACAGGCTCCATTTGGGACCTAGTTTTTTCCCAAAATTGCACCCCGATACGAATATACCCAAGCGTGTTATGGGTGTAAAAATAGGGTTTTTTGATGTTGTGACAGAGTGTGAAGAGTGATGGTGGACACCCGAAAGTCCCGCTTCTAGATTGGCGGTATCACCAGTTAAGAAGGTAGCGATTAGGTTTCATCCTGACCACCCCCATCTTCACTGGAAGCACGAACAACTCGAGAACTGCCCACACGACATCTGGGTAGCAGAAGTATGAGAGGGGAAGTGGAGAGGGGGGGGGGGGGGGGGGTTGAAAAGTAGTATGAAGCTCTGGTTCAGGAAAGGACACCTGAACAACTTCAAGGTGACTCACCTCCATCGTAATGGTACTTCCTCAATAGTATTTACTGGTGGAGAACAAAGCTCCTACATACAAGTATTGGTGGAGAAAAACGTTGTCAGAGGTTGCTGTCCTGTGAATTGATCATATGGGCAACCTCTAGGTGATTAACCTCCATCGTTATGATGGAACAACTGTTGGGGCACGGCATTAATCGCCTTCGAATGACCTTAACATATATACTTATACTGAGCTCCAAAGGGGAAAAGGGTGGGGGGGTGTTAGGTGTATGCATTATAAAAGGGACAGGCTGTTTGCAAAGGAATCCTTCGGAAACCTTTGGGCTTATCCTTCCGGTAAGTCCTCAAAAAGTGGATGGAGTATGGCGAGAGTCCCCCCCCCCCCCTTCTAGATTAGCGATATTATCACCATTTAAGAAGGGATAGCGATTAGGTTTCAGCTTGACTGCCCCCATTTCACTGGAGGCACAAACAACTCGAGAACTGTCCACTGTCACTAATTTAGTAACTTGAGCTTTTGAGGTATTGTATTCTATGTTTTTTTTTAGGACGAAGAGACCAAATATGAAGTCGATTTTTACCAAATATTGAAAATTGAGGTTCTATCGAAGTTTCAGCCTTAAATTTGCTTTAAATTTTGTTCTAAAATCGTCGTTCTTCCGCACACAGCTTGGGTCCTAGTTGTGCTCCGAAGCTTCACAGCCCGAGCGGAATACACCCAGGGGTGTTATGGGAGAAAAATGGGTGTAAAAATAGGTTATATTTTTTGAGGTTTTAGTTAACATGAGCTTGTGAGATATCGTTTTGCATGTTTTTTTAAGGTGAGAAGACCGCATATGAAGTGATTTTGACCAAAGAGAGGTGATCGATATTGAGACCAGAATTGGGCTTGTATCGAAAGTTCAGTTCCCATAATTAATTTTTTATGAATCAAAAACCTGAGAAATAGTCTTAAATCACCATAAATTTGAATAGTAACTCTAGAAGTAGTATCAATACGTGAATTAAGACAATTAAATGGCACTAGCAATGATCAAAGATAAAGTTTAAGAAAAAAAAAAAAAATTCCAAGTTGTAATAGGTGATAGGTAAATTGTATAAATATAGGTATATTATGTTTTAACGTTTATTAATGATGAATTAATTTTAAATTTCAACTTTTATTAATGATGAATCAGTAAATGTGGTAACCTGTAAATATTACCACCTGTGAGTAATTTTTGGATATAGATTTAGGTATTATATGTTTTTACAATTTGTAGGCTGAAGAAGACCCCGTTGCGGGTTGAAACATGTAGGTACCTGCGAAAAATAAAAATATTAAAAACAAGCTCTACAAAAATATTATTTTCGAACAAGAAGATGGCCAATCCATACCAGCCAACCATGATTCACAAAATATTGTTGTACCGGTTTCAGCGATGAAACCATCGTCAATAACAAACAGTAAATATTAATAACTAAGTTGGTTTTTATTACTGACGATGGATCACTGGAACCGGTATAACACTATTTTTGGGTTTTAGTGGAAATAGACAACCGGGCTTCCACGATTTAGTACCAGATTCCTGCAATTCCTTTGCAGCAACAATATAGGTTTATGTTCCTTTCGGTGTAAGGATGTAACCAGAATCTTCTCGCCATTCTCTTTCTTCTTACCATACTGGATAATGATATCCTCATCACTACTACCGGCAGTAGACATTTCGCAAGCGCACTCAATAAACGCACATCCGGAGTCAACTGAGTAGGTTGATTTAAAAAACTCAACTCAGTACCTAGCGGTCGTGTGAAGATGACGGGCAACTACAGTCTCAAGTCTCCATATCCCAGTCCCCAAGTATCCGAGATTTGAGTATTCCCATGTGAGCAGTGCCTGTGTGGTAGTGTAATAAAAAAAATTGATAGTATATCAAATGCTATAAATCCAATTTTTATGCTGAAAATGAGTGCGCAGCACAAGCTCATTCAAAGAATTTGAATAATAAAAACTATTACCACATACATACGTACCTATATAAATTTTTCTTATAAAATAGCTATTTTCACCTATAGGATTTTTGCCACTTCATGTTAATTTTCCATATTATTGCCTCAGTGAATACAGTTTAGTTGGCTATTTCTAATTGATTGACCAGACTTGCAGCTCCATATACGTAGTACATATTTTTCTAAAATATGTACTTTAACCTAACTTCTGTGCACAACTAGAAAATTAAATTTCAGAACTGTCGATATATCGTGACTATTGATGGTTTTACATCACTAGCTTAGGGTGACAGTATTCTTTCTTGTGTATATTTTCTACGTCTTTATACATTTTTAAAATCAACGTTTACAGAGTTTCTAGACATTTTTCACATTTACATAAATATAGTTGAAAGTAACCCCCTGAAAAATAACTGATACCAGTTCACGCCCCTACTTCATACAATCTGTAACAAGTGAAAGTTGAATTATAATCATGAAATCAATGTATTTTATTTTTTCCCAATAACTGCTGGAGGGGAGTGCATAGTTCTTTTCCCAGTTGATGATAGAATGAATAAAAAGGGACTGGTGGATGTTTGAGCCAAAAACCTGATAATCCCAGGGTTACTTAACGGACAATGAGGAAACTCTTGGCTTCTTTCATAGTTCCCCTGAGAAAACCACAGATGTGAGAATGCACTCCGTTCTTTTAAACTGTTCTTATCAGAGTCAAGAGTTTAACGGCAAACGGTCGAGTCAGTTCCACACTGTATCGCACGAAAAACGCATCGACCCCCGCTTCGGAATTTTTCCAGTTAATTTTCATTTGCTTATCAATTTATTTGATGCAGCAGTATTCTGTTCGTATGCAAAGTAGTGTACATACGGTCCAGATATTAATTCCTCTTGATTTGTCAGAAAACTGTGTTATACCTACTTGGTGACTTTATCGACATCGTAGAAGGGCCGTTCTCTCCGAGATCGTCATGCCACCAAGGTACCACTTTTATTATATTTGGACATAATATATTGCAATGCGTTGTAGATTTCATCGTGTGTCAGAAGGTATCGAAAAATATTCCAAACCCCTACTCTACGACCCCCCTTTTTCTAACATTATTTGTCTCTATTTACTCTTGTATAATTTCAAATCTACTGTGGTGATTTGGTAAGTCATCACCACTTTGTCGTGAATGGCGGGTTTTCACGACAGCAGGTCGGAGAGAAGGAGTCACCAGAGAGTCGTGAGTTAGTCACGAAATAGGAGCAGAAGAGAGATGGACTTGGGTTGAGAGTGAGAGCGGATAGAGAGGACGGGCTGCGGAAGGACGTGCTCCTATGGAGTCATTAGACTAACTCCCCACGGTTTTCACCAACAGCAGGAGTTAGGACTAACTCCCCACGGTTTTCACCAACAGCAGGAGTTAGTTGGAAGGGCGACTAGTCCCCCGCGGTTTTCACCTACAGCAGGTATGTACTATAGGCCGTGCGCTAGAATATTGCCCTCCGACCCTGCCATCTGACGGAGAACGTGGAAATCCACGGCATTCCCCGTTTTTCTTTGTTTTTCCCCTGTCCAGTGGCAGCACTTTCCCCCTGTAATCCTTTTTCCGGGTGAGTGTGAACCGTCATAAAAACTTCACTTTTTTCGTTATAAAAAAAAAAGACTCATAAAAGCCATAGGTACCTACCATAGTGAATGAACGTAGCATTTTCCCGATTTTTGTAAAATCGGACCCCTGAGCGTGACTCCTTTGAGCTGACAGACAAACTCGTGGGTAATAGGATTTTTCTATGAAATGTTTTCTTGAAAATTAGGATTACTTTTTTGAAAAGGTACAATGAGGTAAATAAGGAAAATTTTGTGAAGGTAGGTAGGTATAAAAGGAAAGATTGGAAACAAATGTTATTTTATTATTTATTTATTTAGTACATATTATTATTCATTTATTTAGTACTTACGTAATTTAACTGTGGTACGTAAAACTTCTAATCAGAAAAATCCGAATCCTCATCGGAACTTATAGCAGTATCAGAAGCCCCCCAAACATTAATGATGAAACTATCGATCTCCGATTCAACTAATTTTTCGTCGAACTGCACATTATTACTCGTCAACCACGAAATTACATCTGCCTTCAGAGTCGAACTGTTATGTCTTTTGCTGGTCTGCACACAATGGTATTTAGCGTTGTCCATCACCACGACCGAATCTACGGGTAAATTCGGGAGGAACTTAAGCGTGAGCCACTTAGAAAAATTGTCGAAGTTCATCGAAGAATGGTAGTCTCCAGATCTGGACTTGGTTGGCGTAACAAAGGTCTCGCCCGATCTGATGTTGTTTGGTTTCCAGTTTCCTTCATAATGTTGCCGACTGTTCTCGCTGAGACGCCCGTCACTGCACTAGTCACATCGCGAACGTTGTATTTCGCGTCATCCTCTTTCTTCTTCCTCGTAAAATACTGGCACACATTGTACACAATTTCTCGTGCCTGACTCCTTAGAGCCCTGCCTCTTGCAATAGCAGGTTTCCGGTTTCTTGCTGACGATGAATGTTGATCTTCCATTGCGAGATTTGTGTAGGCGACACACGGAAACTGACGGGTACGGGGGATTTTGATGCTACAGTTCAAAAATAGGATGACGGGGATTGTGATAATACTCACAGTTAAAATAGAAGGGTTAATACGACGATATAGGTAGGATGGTGAAACGAAAAGCAAGATGCAAGCGAGGAAAACACGATACGGTAACAGAATGAGCTGGCTTGGAATGGCAGCATGGCTGCCAACATAACATAGTAAAAGTCCCAACATTGCATCCCACTCAGGCTGCCGAGCCCTCAGCTTCTCCCATCCACCTATAGAGTGCAGGGTCGGAGGGCAATATTCTCGCGCACGGCCTATAGGTGAGAGGGATGTGTCCCGCGGGTTTCACCAACAGCAGGTGTTGGAGGAGAGAAGGTATCCCGCGGTTTTCACCTACAGCAGATACCAGAAAGGGATACGCCCCGTGGTTTTAACCAACAGCAGGCGTGAGGAAGGGTAAGAGAGGGGGAAGAGGGATTCGAGTGAGAGAGGGTGCACGTCGAGGGTCGAGTCGTTGAATGAAGAGCTGGGCCAGAAGGGGCTGTTTTTATAGGGACTTTTCCACCCATCCCTGGTCCACAATCGGCCGTTACAGTCGGTTGAGGTGGATGGCGGTTGGGGAAACCCCGGTTTGTTTACCACCTCGACGTTCTCCGCGTTTATTTGGTAAAATCACACAATATTTCAGGAGTGGATTCTGAGGAGGAATCACGGCAGCTACCAAAATATACAGTCCACTCGTCAAATCAACCATTCGCATACAAGTTAGAAAATTCTAGTGTAGAAATCCTTGGGGAAAGGTGAAATACCTAGTGACCAGCGGTAGCTTCTAGAAAGAAGTGATTAGCCAGTTACTGGCAAGTAAAAAATGCGCTTGTGCTGGTCACACTGATTTTCTTGCTCAGCTTCCTGAGCAGTATGACCATCCCATTCTTGGGAGTTCAAGTTGATCTTACTTTCCAGTTACATTCTTTACAGGTGATACATCAATGTTTCCGAAAGTTGCACAGTGAGGAGTACCCATGACTTCTGTTTATATTTTTAAATGCAAGCAGGCTCAGTTCTAAGAATTTCGAGACCAACCACACTCCTACGATGAATAGCTCTATTTCTGTGAGCTTTCAATGTTTCGGCAACAATTGACGTCACACTAGGCAAAGAGTTCCCGCCCAGGTGAGAGGGGTCAATGACGTTACTAGTTGCCGAAACTTAGAAAGCTCATAGAGAAAAAAACTATTCATCATAGGAGAGCGCGGTTGGTCTCAAAATTCTGAGAATGGAACCTACTTTCATTTAAAAATGGGAGGTAGTATAAACAGAAGTCATGGGTACCTAATCCTCCTTCTAATCCTAATCTGCAATCCACAGTTTCAGTTTTTAGGATTCAGCTAATGCTTGACGGTGTGGCTGATCTCGGGCTATTTTTTTCTTTCGGTGGAGACGGGTTTGCTTATGGAAGCCAAATCGATATCCCTTCTTAACAGGTGATAATCTCGCTGGTACAGGGGGGACTCTCCAGGGTCCACTGTCACGTGGTAGCAGAGTGGTTTGGTAATATGTGCTGAGCAATTCACCATACTCCATCCACTTTTCGTGTGCTTAGCAGAAGGATAAGCCCAAAGGTTTCCCAGAAGGATTCATTTACAAACAACCTGTCCCTTTGATAATACATAATCTATTGGCTTCCCCACCCCCTTTTCCACCTTTAGAGTGTCAGTATAATTAAAACATATTGAGCTCATTTGAAGGCGATTAATGCCGTGTCCCAATTTACAAGTCCCAATAGTTGTTCTACCTAACGATGGAGGTTGCCTAGATGAGCACAATTCACTGGAAAACAACCTCTGGCAACATTTTTCTCCTCCAATACTCGTATGTAGGAGCTTCGTTCTCCACCAGTAGATTATTGAGTTAGTACCATTACGATGGAGGTTAGTTACCTTGAAGTTGTTCAGGTGTCCTTTCCTGAACCAGAGCTTCATACTACTTTCAACACCCCCCCCCCCTTTCCCTCTCATACTTCTGGGTAGCAGAAGTATTGTGACGGCGTGGCTGTTCTCGAGCTATTTTTTTCTTCTGGTGGAGGCGGGGTTGCTTGGGGATGCCTAATCAATATCCCTTCTTAAGCGGTGATATCTCGCTGGTATTGATGGGGGGACACCAGGGTCCACTGTCACACTCTGTCACATGCTAAAGCATAAAATCTAACCAAACCTGGCTTTTCACAAAATACAACTTTCCAGTTAAACTCGTTGCAGGTGACACAACCATGTTCCTGAACGTTGCAGAATGAGGAGTACCCATGACTTGTGTTTATATGTTTAAATGAAAGTAGGTTTAGTCCTAAGAATTTCGAGACCAACCGCATTCCTACGATGAATAAATAGTTCTTTTTCTATGAGCTTTCAAAATTTCATCAACAAGTGAGGGCACACTGGGTCCCGCCCAGGTGGGAGGGGTCAATGACGTCACTTGTTGCCAAAACTTTGAAAGCTCATAGAAAAAGAACTATTCATCCTAGGAGTGTTGGTTGGTCTCAAAATTCTTAGAATGGAACCTACTTTCATTTAAAAATGGGAACGTATTATAAACAGAAGTCATGAGTACTCACTCCTCTTTCGAATCCTAATCTGCAATCTACAATTTCAATTGTTAGGATTCAGCTAACGCTAAAGCATAAGATCTATCATGGTTTTTCACAAAATACAGTAAATCCCAAGGTTAGGCTGCATTCATGTGGCTCACAAATGGTTTTACCAATTCAGGGTTGGTACAACGAACATGCATTATCTACTGCAAGAACGAGCAATAAATTCTAGAATTCCGTTATTTCTTCCTGAAGGACCTTACTAAGGTTATAACACAGGAGGACAGTTTGTTGTTAGGGAAACGCTTCGCAAAAATTTTAGAGGCTTTAAAATGGTTTGATGATCTTTCTAGAAAAAGAAAGAAATGTGTATACATTTCACAAGTTAGAAGCATACGTGGATAGGTAGGTTCTTAATATTGTTAAGCTATATACCATATTAGTTTTCCGAAAATCTTCGTCTCCAGTTCGATGAATTGGTTTTATATTGTGAAAGTAGATCGCTTAATTCTTCACGCATCACTAGCAGAATGCTTTCATGAAATGTGTAGTTCGGGCCTCACCCTCTACAGGATTTCAGTCTTTTATGACTCTATTCACACCAATCACAGCTGTATACGATCTATGGAATCTACAAATGATAAGGTAAGTCTGTTTTTTAAGAATAAAAGATTCCATCTAAAAATAATTAAGGAGGAATTAAAGGAAAATAGTGATGATGACAACGAGGGAGTTATTGAGGCAGTCAACAACTGGACCAAGGAAGTCCTCTGACCTTAATTTCTAGTGAAGGGAGTGTCCATGGACAACCAATGGCTATCATTGTATTCCAATTTCAAACGACCTCTGCTGCATTCTCTCATTAGACCTCTCGCCCTGTGCTACAGGCTCCTGTGACTAGTTCTCTTATTAACGTATTGCTCTGAGCACTTCATCTAGTTGAATTTCCCTCAATGAATAGATGGAGCCAGGAAAAAAGTTTCCATAGACAGGCCAAGAAAAGAATAACACAGGCTAACAAAAAAGAAAAAAATCACTTCCTCTGTCCCGGGAATTGGTGAATGGATTCACCACATTGTTTATTATTTGATTACACCAAAAACCTTGAGGTTTTAGCACAACTCTCTTATAATACGATTTTTATAACTAAGTTGTCCAGTCCGTGGCTGACCTCTTTGGTCATCAACTCATTTCACACTGCTGGTAGACAACCCTAGGTTGACAGTCTCAGCACCAACCTTTACTGCTGCGTCATTTATTTCATCTTCATAGAAAGTACAAAGGGTAAGATAGGAAGGACATCCCATGACTTTCGGTAGATGGTTGTTTACAAAAACAAATATTGATAAATCCTCGATATCATGTCACCATACCATCTCATCAAAATATTCAACTCAGCTACATATACCAATCTGCTCTCCTGAATTCGCAACGAGAAACCTTTTATGTATCTGGGGACGCGGGAGCGACCAAGAACAGAGTTAATTCGACAGAAAAAGTAGGGTTTAACCCCCACCATTCACCCCGGCGCGCGGTCGCCGCTGTTGATTTTTCATAGACCCATTCTCGAGGGGCCCCTGAGGTTTTTTTTTCCTACCAAATTTCAACCATCGGGACCATTAGCTGCCAGAGTTACAGAAGTTTGATAATCGCTGTTTTTCAACATTTTCTACTTCTTGTCCTTTGACATGGCTACAGCCTCGCAGACATAGCCGAGCTGCAATTTTGCATACACATACTTTATTCCCCAACCCCCTCCATCAGTCCCACTATTGAGGAGGTGGAATTTCAATGAGGTGAAAGAGTTATAAGTGCCAAAATCTGGCACACTTGTTCCTTGGGGCTCCCTGAGGAAGTCTTCAAAATCTGAATCCAATCGGTTCAGTAGAAGCCAAGTTGTACTACCTAACTTTTTGGAAAGCTGCAAATTATGGTCAGATAGGTAACTTAATTTTTTATATATTTTTACGTTTGAAGCGCACTTTCCCGTATTATGCTTTTCTGCAGCACTTGAAAAGAAAAAAATTGAAAACATTTTCAAAAATTGCAATTACAAAATGTTTAATTTGAATTTAATTTAATTGAGTAGTTCTTTTAATTGAACTTCATTGATTTTAATTCAGCAGTTCTTTAAAATGAACTTCATTGAATACCTGATGGTATAAGAAATAAGCATACAATTATCAGAGCAAAAATATGCGATATTCACCCAAAAACAACCCTGTTTGTAAACGTTTACCCGTCAAGAAAACCTCCTCAGCTGCAAAAATGGGAGTGGTCGGGCTCGCCCACTGACGACGAACTCGTCCCACTGAAGGCAGAGCCACACTAGAACGATACGGTACCAACCCGGCTCCTCTGCAAAGCCGGGTTGATGTAGTGTCGTGAAAGGGAATTCACACCTTTCCGACACCCCTGCTATGATGTCTTTTCACTAGTACCTATTCTTTTGGAGCTCTCAGCGCGATTTCTCACGAAGTGTTAAGTTGTTAAATGTTAATGGTTTTTTGTTCTTAAGGTTCTTGTTTGATGTAAAACACTTTCCAAAACAGCATCCAGTGGTCGCAACCAGTTTCTATACCTACTCTCTTTTAAACATTTCTATATAGTAGGTACTTCTGTTCTGTTTGGTCATGAACTGGATACTGCCTCACTTCCTCCACTAACCGCACTACATTAGTTATAATCATACTTATAATTATTACTACGTATAATAACCACAGGTAGGGTGTTAGGTTGGTAACATTTGTAGGATATAACCTGACCCTGGAAGTTACCTCCCGGGCCGTTCGTCGTGTGTGTGACTGGTTAATAAAGAAGTCGTTTTCATTATCACGTTTTACTTAATTATTATATCCAAACATGGCGCAGTCGAGACAGTTTTAGTTGAACTTAAAAAAGTGACGTGCAGTCGAGACAGTTTTAGTTTGAACATGGGGGAAGGACGTGCTTCTCGCCATGGATTTCAACAAGCCTTCTGAATTCGACGTCAACGTGGACAACATCTCTGAGAGCTTTAAAAGATTCCGGACTGAACTAGAAATTTATTTTGTAGCCACAGAGACTGAGAAGAAACCGCGAGAAGTCCAAGTAGCAAGACTGAAAAACTTGTTGGGATCGGAGGGCTTAAAACTTTACTCCACAATCACGACGTTAAAACCAGATGCGGAAACAGTGAGTTCTGTTTTAGACGTTCTAGATAAGCATTGCACCCCACGGAAAAATGAGACTATGGTGATTTATAAATTTCTTAGTAGGAAGCAAGCAGCAAATGAACCATTTGAACGGTATTTTACGGATCTAAAATCACTAGTAGCACCTTGTGAATTCGATGAGCAAGAAGAGAAATTGCTAAAATCCCAAATAATTCTTGGACTTTACGACAAGAATACTCAAGAAAGACTCTTAAGAGAGGACCCTTCATTAGAAAAAACAATTAACTTTTGCAAAACAGTCGAGATGGCAGAGTTCAATATGAAAATTTTGAAAGCACCACTCCCAGTAAAAACAACGAATGATAATCCAACAGAGGTACTTGAAGTGAATCGGAAGCCACAAATGAAAAGAACACCAGAGCGCCAGGACCGGCAAGAAAGTTTATATGCTTGTGAACGCTGTGGGTTCACCCACGCTAAAGGACGATGCCCAGCGTTTGGTAAACAGTGTTCCTCCTGTAAAAAGTACAATCATTTTGCAAAACAATGCATCGGAAATAAGCATAATAATCGCATTCAACAAGCTCATGAAGTGGTAGAGTTAAGTAATGATGTTTTCAAGTTAGATTCTTTAAATCTGTGTACCTGTGATGCTATCACTCATGGGAAAGATGAATGGCTGGCTCTGCTTAAAATTAATGATCAACCGATTGAATTTAAACTCGATACTGGATCCCAAGTGAATGTTATAACAACTACTGCTCTTCAGAAACTTGATGCTGATTTAAATATGAGAGCAACTGATGTACTACTTGAATCCTTTGGCGGATTTGTTATTCGACCGATCGGCTGTGTTAATCTTGATCTTCAAAAAGGCAGTGTGAAAATAAACGCCCCGTTCATGGTTGTAAATGATGGCAGAACACCACTTCTGGGACTACGTTCCTGTGTTGAACTTGGACTTCTTCGTCGGATAGACAAGGTTACTGTCCCAGTTGATGATTTTATCAAGCAGAATCAGGATGTCTTCAATGGACTAGGATGCTTCCCAGACATATGTAAGCTAAAACTCAGTAATGATGCTACTCCTAAGGCAAGTCCTGCTCGTAGAGTTCCTTATAAAATAAAGAATAAATTAAAATCTAGCTTAGACGACTTATTGCGTGCAAACATAATAGAGCGAGTGGATGAGCCTTGTGAGTGGATTAACAATCTTGTGATTGTAGAAAAACCTGACTCTTCACTACGGTTGTGCATTGACCCCCAACACTTGAATAAGTATTTGGTTAGAGACTACTATGAAATTCCTACCTTAGAGGAAATAAGTTTGAAGCTTGCTAACAAAAGTCACTTCTGTCTTTTCGATTTAAAAAATGGGTTTCATCAAATTAGACTAGATGGTGAATCCAGTAAGCTATGTTGCTTTAGTACACCATTTGGTGTTTTCAAATACCTAAGAGCACCTTTTGGTTTGTCAGTTTTGCCAGAATTCTTTCAAAAACTAACATATAAGTACTTCGGTCATATAAAGAACGTCATAGTTTATTTTGATGACATTTTGTGTTGTGCTAACTCTGAGGAGGAACTTAAGCAAACAGTTGGGGAGGTTGTTTCTGTTGCTAGAAGGTACAATATTAAATTCAATTCTGAGAAAATTCAATACTGTGTTAATGAGGTTAAATATCTAGGGTTTTTATTTAATAAGCATGGTCATAAACCCGACTCACAAAGAATTCAATCAATAATAAACTTGGAGCCACCGACAAATGTTAAAGATCTTCAAAAAATTTTGGGAATGGTTAACTTTTTAAGAAACTTCATTCCTAATCTCTCTGATTTAATAGCCCCGTTTACATCTTTGCTTAAAAAGGAATCAGTTTGGCTTTGGACTAAATCTCATGATGAATATTTTAATAAGTTGAAATCTGTTATTTCAAATATAACATTACTTGCTTCTTTTGACCCTGTTAAGACCATTGAAATACAAGCTGATTCTAGTAATTATGCTGTTGGTTGCTCATTGATACAAGAGGGAAAGCCTGTTTTGTACGCTAGCAGAACTCTAACTGCTTGTGAACAAGAATATGCACAAATTGAAAAAGAACTCCTCGCTATAACATTTGCATTCACAAAACTCCACAACTTTGTTTATGGCCACCCTAATGTGATTGTTTACACAGATCATGCTCCTCTAACGTCCATTATACAAAAAGAGATAAACAAAATAAAAAATAACCGTCTCAGACGTCTTAGATTGAAAATTTTACCATATAAGTTTGACCTTAGGTATCTCCCAGGGAGGTCTATGGTTATTGCTGACTTATTGTCAAGGAATATTATTGCAGAACATGTTGCAGATGATGTGTCAATGAAAGATGTTGTACACACCGTGGGTGTTTTATTTGATTGCTCTGACCAGCAACTTATACATTTAAAATCTGAAACAAATTTGGACGAAACTTTAAACCAAATTATTAGGTACTATAATAGGGGTTGGCCAAAACCTCTACAATGTAGTGGAGAACTAGCTCACTATTTTAATATAAGAAATAGTATCACAGTAGAAAATGGTTTAATATATTATGATGATAGGTTAATTGTTCCCCCGTCGTGTAGAAAGAAAATTTTGAATTTACTACACGAAACACATCTTGGCCTTAACAAAATCAAGGAAAAAGTAAAACAATTCTTTTACTGGCCTGGCATTTTGTCTGATGTTACAAACCTTGTAAATTCTTGTACAGTTTGTCAAAGATTCCAAAGGTCCAATATTAAAGAACCTCTGCTCCCTCATAAGATCCCACCCATCCCATTTTATAAAATTGGTATGGATATTCTTGAGTTTCGTAATATGCACTATTTAGTCATAGTGGACTACTATTCTCGATGGGTCGAGTTAAAGAAACTCAAAGACAAAACTTCATCATCATTAATTGAGTGTCTCAAGCCAATTTTTGCCTCTTATGGAATCCCCAAAATCATAGTCGCCGACAATAATCCATTTAGCTCTTTTGAATTTAAACATTTTTCAGACCAGTGGAATTTTGTCATAACAACCTCGAGTCCCCATTATCCCAAGAGTAATGGACTTGCAGAAAAAGCAGTAGGATTAATGAAATCCATGTTAAGAAAATGTCACCATGAAAATAATGACTTAGATTTATATTTACTTAACTACAGAAATTCGCCTGTTGCAGGATTAAAATATTCACCTTCCCAACTTCTTCAAAGTAGAACTCTTCGATCAAAACTTCCTGTACGAGATAGCTGTCTGGTACTTACCTCATGTTATTGATGATCCTCACGTTTATGATAAAACTTCTCAAAATACCTATTATAATCAGCACTGCAGAAAATCAGTAGAATTTAACGAGGGTGATACTGTTTTAGTACAAGACAAGTTTACTAAATTGTGGGAAAGAGCACTCATTGTTAAAAAGCTTAAATTTAGATCGTATTTAGTAAGAATTAATGGCAGGGTTTATAGGCGCAATTCATTGTTTATTAAGAAATACAATGCTCCTCCATCAGAGGATGTTGAATCGCACTGCAGTCGTGGTAGTCTTGATTTTGATGAAAATGTTGATGTCTCACATGGTGAAAGCATAGATAGGGCTGTAGAAGATTTCAATAACTCTGGTCGTTCCTTGCCATTGGATTTACCTGACTCTGTTACAACTCGATCAGGTAGAATAATTAAAAAACCAGAAAGATTGGATTTGTAAAGTTTGTACGCTCTTACTCTGTATTTTGTGGTTAAACCTTTATTTTCAACTGGGTGATGTTTTTCTTTTACTCTATTGGAATATTGTTTGTAATTTTTTTTATTGTAATGATTTCATAAGTCACATACTATATGAACATGATGAGAATGTTTGTTTCAATTTTATTATTTTTTTTGTGTATTTAAAACTTGAGGAGGGGGATGTTAGGTTGGTAACATTTGTAGGATATAACCTGACCCTGGAAGTTACCTCCCGGGCCGTTCGTCGTGTGTGTGACTGGTTAATAAAGAAGTCGTTTTCATTATCACGTTTTACTTAATTATTATATCCAAACATAGGGTGTGACCGACAAGGGGACACGAAAAAAGGAAAAAGTAAATTGAACTACTCCGTGCCGTCTCAGGGTCGTGTCGCTTGAGGTTGCCGCTGCCGGCCCGGAGTCATGCATGTGGCGAGTTCTAGTGTGTACTAGGGGGTTCAGACTCCAGTGTTTACTTTCTCACTGACATGCGAACGTGGTCCAGGTGCCGTATCGGCTCCATGTCGGTCTAGTCTGGCCAGCCTTGACTTGGTCGAGCTGGCCCACTTCAACCTTCGAACTCGTCCACATGAACCATGGTCGAACCCGCTCATTTCAACTGTCCAACTCGCCCAAATTGAAGCAAGAATAGCTTGTATAACCAGGATAAAAAAATAGAAAAACACGCTTTTATTTCGAAATGATGTAAAATGAATAAAAAATTTCTCTCTGCTTCCCTGAAACATTGAAATTTATGATTTATGACTAAAGGAGGATTGAAAGTATGTACCTACTTACATATTGTAGATAAGAAACAGTTATATTAAGGGCACCCCAAACTTTTGTTTTTAGTCATAAAAAAAGTCCACTGTTCAGCATTGTTTGAGAAGCAGAACGACATTTTTTATTATTTTTAGATAATTTCGAAATAAAAGCGTGTTTAAAAAAAATATTTGTATCCTACTATTTTTTTATGACTAAAAATAAAAGTGTGGGACAGTAAGTCACTAGTTAATCAAATAATTAATTCATGTGTGTATTGGTTTATTATTTTCAATAATAAACCTTTGGAATTGAGCATGAAGAACAATTTTTAACCCCCTCCCCCCAAAAAAAATTTGATGGTTTCCGTTTCAAGGTAGAATCCGAAAACGGAATTTAAAAAATGTCTTTTAGTCAGCCAAACTCATTCCTTTTACTCCTCACTTTCCTTAGTTACCATGAACCAAATTAATTTCTTTCAGTCACCCATACTCATTCCTTTCTCACTCCTCACTTTCCTCAGTTACCATGAACCAAAATTAATGAATTTTGGTTTGCAGGTCCCATTTAGGGTCTACTTGGTCTGCGAAGCTCGACTTTACTGTCAGTCACCTCCAAGGGGTGAAAAATAGGGGGTTGAAATTTCCCGAACGCCTGAAATGAAAAACGTTCAATAGAAGGGAATGGTTTTTTAAACGTTTTTAAATTAATTAATCTCGAACTGAAGAATTTTTTGAGACCACCGAAAAGCTTCGTCAACGTAATCGTGAAAGAAATGGTATAAACCAGGCACAGATATCACTGCTAGGGAAACCTGATTATAATCACGGATGGATGTGTGAATGGAGCTGGTTGTTCTGTGATATAATTCATTTGAAGAATGATGGCTGAAAAGTGCGCACTTTTGTCCGACAAAGATTCCGAGAAGGCTAATTGACTTAGTTTAAAATTTCAAAATTCCAAACATGCATAGGTATCTCATTGACACCTTCTCACTAATTGCACCAAAATAAATGAAAAACTACCATTTTCTCAAAATCACGATGGCTCAAATGTCACTAAGCTGTCATGTCCGGACCTCTAGTAAGTTCTCATATATTCAAACCCACAAACGGCTGTCATTTCTTGAAGTTTCATAACTTTTTATGGCTTCGTGAGACAAATGTGTACTGGAAATTGACCTTGAGAAAAATATTAGGTAATTTTGAATTGAATGGGGTATATTTTTCTCAAATGAAAGGTTTATCTTATCGATTTTTGATCACTAGGCTGTCCATTTTGAAATTAGCACCTGAAGTGTTGCAGGTGGGAAACTTTAATTTTCTTTGATGGTAGCACTGAAGCCAAGATACCTATACAAGATCAAGACATACATACAAGATATGTGCGGCAAGGCTCATTACACCGCGAAACCCAGATTTAATGTCATCTATCACGCATGTGAGAAAACCTTGACATCAAAAATACGGAGTAATAATTTCCAAAATGCGCAGAGCAGAGTTAAAGATCAACTCACGGTGATTCTGGCATTGGTAGGAAACCAGAAGTCATGACCAAAACGAGCACTCATCAACCATTGGAGATATCCAGAAATATCTATTCGGCACTACGTCAGAATCGGAACAATTTTTGTAAACGACACGATTGCCTCTTCCCAAATGAGGTCCCAAACTGCGGAAGAGCGACGATTTTAGACCAAATATAATGTACCTAGACTTAAGGCTGAAACTTCGAACCTCACTTTTCCACCCTCCAGTCAAAACCGACTTCATGTTCGGTGTCCTCGTCCTAAAAACGCTGCAAAGTCCTTGTCAAATGGGTTTATTATTCTATTGGACATACCTACAGATATGTTGGCTGTTCATTTATTGTTTCTTTCATGTGAAATAATTGAAATAGCTATTTCTGATGGTTTCCACCGTTTTTGGCCCCTATAACACGAATTAGGTACGCTCCTTTTTTCCAAATTATCTTTGATCATTGGTAGTGCCATTTAATCGTCTTGATCCACGTGTTGACACATCTTCTAGTGTTATTATACAAACCGATGGTGATTTCAGACGATTTCCCAGGTTTTGACTCATAAACAATCAATTTTGGGAGCTGAACATTTGGTAGAATCTCGATTTTCCACTATTTGGTCAAAATCGACTTCATATTCGGTCTTCTCGTCCCCAAAAACATGGAAAACGATACCTCAAAACACTCCTGGGTATATTCCGATCGGGCTGAAGTGTTGGGACACAACTAGGGCCCAAATAGAGCATGTGTGCGAAAGAATGACTTTTTTAGACCAAAAATGAAGCCGGTACACGTGATACGGCGTACGGACACTGCATTTTTGGAATCTATGCACCTTGAAACGCAAAAGAAAAAAATTTTGAGGGGGTGTTATAAAAATTTTTTGCTGAGCGATTACATAGGTGTATTATTCACAGAATAATAATCCAAAACACGGAAAGCGCTTCACAAGCCCACGTTCCTGGAACACAGAAAAACTTATTTTTATGCCCATCTTTCACCCACATCCTTGGATGTATCCCGATTGGGCTGCAAAGTTTCGGGACACAACTAGAGCCCAAATGGAGCCTGTATGCGGAACAGCGAATTTTTTAGACCGAAAATAAAGTAGGTAGATACAGATGATAAGGCGGACGGCGTCCTTCGGACGGACATAACATTGTATTATTCTGTGAATAATACACCTATGTATTCGCTCAGTAAAATATTTTTATAAAACCCCCTCAAAATTTTTTCTTTCACGTTTCAAGGTGCGTAGATACCAGAAATGCAATATCCGTCCGCCGTGTCACGTATACCGGCTTCATTTTCGGTCTAAAAAATTCGTTCTTTCGCACACATGCTCCATTTGGGCCCTAGTTGTGTCCCGAAACTGCAGCCAGATCGGAATATACCCAGGGGTATTATGAGCGAAAATGTGTATAAAAATAGGTACTTCTAGTGTTTTAGTAACACGCTGGTAACATGAGCTTTTGAGGTATCATTATCCATGTTCTTGGGACGAGAAGACCGACTATAAAGTCGATTATGACCAAAGAATGGAAAATTGTGGTTCTAACGAAGTTTCAGCCTTAAATTTACGTTTAATTTTGGTCTAAAATCGACGTTCTTCCGCACACAATTTGGTTCCCCATTTGGGTCCTATTTGTGCTCCGAAACACGGCAGCCCGATCGGCATACACCCAGGGGTGTTATGGGAGAAAAATGGGTGTGAAAATAGGGGTTTTTGAGGGATTTTTGAGGTTTTAGTGAACACGAGCTTGTAAGGTATCGTTTTCCATATTTTTTTAGGGCGAGAAGCACGAATATTAGGTTGATTTTGATCGAAGAGTGGAGAATTGAGGTTGTAACGAAGGTTAAGGCTAAACATCCCCGGTTTAGTTCCAAAAGCTGCCACCACGTTGTGCTCCAAAATGAGCTAAAACTAATATGAATACTGTGACTAAACCGCTCTTCCGATTTTCCTTCTGAAAATATGACACTGTTTTTTCTATTTTCATTTCAAATTTTCCAAAAAACAAAACAAAAACCCTATTTAAAAAACCTATTTTCAAATTTGAAGGTCTGGGCGTGCTAAGGATATTTATTTGGAGTTGAAATCCGTTTGAAATTTGAAAATCGGATGAGTATCAACCAAATAGTATTGTTATTATGATTTAGGTGGGGGAAATGCTACTTATGAATGGAGGCCCGACGCCCCTGTCTTAAGCGGGCCATTCACGACCGCTCCAACACGCCAAAATTAGGCGACCGCTCCAAAAACCGATCGTGAATGGGGAAACCCGAATGGCTTGGCGCGGCGCAGTCGGCCCAGTCGAATATTCAACCCGCAAGAAATCCATCGCGCCGCTCCATTTGGAGCAGTGGAGCACTTGGCGCGGAGCGCTCGTGAATGGGGAAACCCATCGCTTCATTTGGCTCAGTCTGTGTCGGTGAGTTGTCGAGGGAAGTACTAATCATGGCGAGCGGTCGGGAATTTGTTATAGAAGTAATGAAATGTACAAAGAGCTGCCTTCCTGGAAGGTAACTCATTCAGATTACCATGAGAACGTAAAAAGAAATCTTGCCTTAGAACAATTGTTCAAAACGCAAGATGAAAACGCAACACAGGAAACAGTGAACAAACAAAAATTGGATCGATGGATCAGATCGGATTTTCTTCGTAGATACCTACCAGTTTTGGGGAATTGAACAGTGACGCTTTAACAACGCGTGTATGCAAAAATCACAACGTGTGTGTGTGCAAACATCACGTGCGTGTGATTCCAGACAGCATCCGACCTACATGGCGAGAAAACAATAAATTGCTTCTATTGGCAAAAAATCATTAATCCCCACAGAATTGTTGCGCAACACAAAAACAGGATTGTTGGTGGGCAGAAAAGCATTCAAAATAAAAATAAAAAAACAGTAATTTGGGGTACCTAAACATTTAGCATATACGTGTAGACAACAGAGAGAAGTGAAGACAATCTTGTCCGGGGGGGGGGGGGGGGACTGGAAAGAGGAGTGAATCATGATCGAAGTTCAAACTAGTGCGGTCGGCTCAGTCTTTGAAGTGCGGCGAAATCAGAAGCATGGACCTTGCGCTAGTAGTAGTTTGATAACAAGAAACAATGCCAACCAAGGGGAGAGTTGTGAAGGCCTAGTACCCCTCTACTAGGTCATCTCAACAGCAAACATTTTAGCGAATTTGCATGTCGCCTCCCAAATTTTTGACTCGTTTGCTGTAGGGCACTTCGCAGTCGTTCAGGTATAGTTTGGGTAAATTATCGGTGTTTAAAGGAGAGGTGGAGAATATTATAGCTTGGGTTTTAGCTGGGTTTAAACTGAGGCAGTTTGCTCTAGACCAATCAGATACATTATGTAACGTGTTATTAATTGACTCAATAGTTGCTGGGATGTCCGACAAAGAGCAAGACGTGTACAATTGAATGTCGTCAGCATATTGTTGATAGAGATGGCCATGCAAGCAAGTATCCATATCATTGGCATAGATTGAGAAAAATAAGGGCCCCAGTATCGAACCTTGGGGTACTCCCCTTGCAATAGGTAAAGAACGTGACAGAGATTTGCCGACACGTACCCTTTGGACTCTGCCATGAAAAAATGAGGCAACAAGCTTGCAGGCGGAAGATGAAAAATTAAAAAATTTGCAAGTTTAGAGATTAGGATGTCATGGTCAATAGAGCCAAATGCATCTGAGAAGTCTAAAAGAACCCCGATAGTAACTTTGTTGTTGCCAATACTTTCAAGGATGGATTCAGATACATGAACAAGTGCTGTTATGCAGCTGTGCCCCTGCCGGAAACCCGACTGGAAGGGACTCAGAAGGCAACGGTCGGTAACGTGAGTAATCACCTGCTTAGACATTACATACTCAAGAACCTTACAAGGAATACTTAATAGAGATATGGGTCTGAATCCTTCCAAGGCATCAGGATTATTAATTTTAGCTATAGGGACAACAATGGCTGACTTCCACTGATCTGGGAAACGAGAGAATGTAATGCAGCTATTGACTATGAAAGTTAAATATTTTAAAATTACTGGAAATAATAGTGTAAGAAACGAGAGTGGGAAGTCATCCGAACCAGCTGCTTGAGAATCTATCGAAAAGAATGCAACTGAAACATCTTCCTCCTCTACACAACTAAAGGAGAATCCCTCAGTGACAGGATGGCAGATGCATCAACATTGGAGGAGGTGTGTTGATTCCTCAAGAAGAACTCATTAAAATCATCTGGACTATGAGGCGGTATCACGTTGGAATATTCGCCCTTGAGACCAAGACTCTCAACATTGCGCCTCAGAGTACTCATGCTCAGTGCGGGGTCAAGCTTGGTCTGGCAGTCTTTTTTTCTTAGCAATTCGTATGAGAGATTTAGTCTTACGCTGAGTTAAATAGGCCTTATATTATGATCTTCATTATGATCTTCATCACTCTTGGCCTTATTATGATCTTCTTTATGATCTTCATCACTCTTGGCCTTATTATGATCTTCATCACTCTTGGTCAAATCCCACAGCTTACAGTACCCATCAGTGCTGTTAACATGAAATTTGATGAAAGGAGTAAACCAGGGTTTAGGGGGATGTTTAACTTTGAATTCCTTCAGAGGAGCGTGTTTATCCATACAATCCATGACTAGGTTGTTAAAGTGTGACACCATTTTTGATACATCTGTCATAGAGAATAGGTCACTCCAATTTAGCTCCTCTGCATATTTCAGCAAGTCAGCCTGATTAATTTTCTTGATGTTACGGGTGGAAATGGTAGTTGGCTTTGAATGCAACGGAGGGCTCTTTAAAACAACAATCAAGTGATGATGGGCCGAAACTCCGGGAGTAGGAAACTGTTCAAACTTTCTCACATGGTCAAGGTTTTTTTACAACTGCAAGGTCTATTGTACTACAGGAATTTGCTGTGAAATGGGTTGGGCCTGATGGAAGAATCTCCAGCTCTAGTGGGGACAACATCGAATGTAATCTTTTAAAGTTTGTCTCGTCATATGATGGATTACAGTTGAAATCCCCAAGTATGAGCAGCTTATCGAACTCGGTGACAAATGACGAAAGAACAGTCTCAAGTATGGAAACATCAATTCCGCGCTCAGGGGGACGATAGACTGCACCTAAGAGATATGAGCCAGTCTTGACTTTCAGTTTAACAAACAAATGCTCTACTGGAGAGTCCTCAGATCGCAGAATAATATCAAACTTCAACCCCTCCCTTACATAAATCGCCACACCACCACCACCCCTCTTACCAAGCCTAGCAGATCTATCGTTTCTCACAATTCTATAACCAGGGATGTTTACCATTTTATTAGGGATTCGACTATTTAACCACGTCTCAACAATACAGATCGCTGCATATTTGGCACCATTAATATACGCATTGACTTCCTCAATATTGGCAACAAGACTACCTGCATTGAAATAACCTACCACCAGAGAATACTTAGATACGTAATTTACAAAACTCGTTACATGAATATTAGTAGAGATGTCACCACACTCACCTGACTCACTTGCGGTATAAAACGTGTCATCCAAAGAGGGGTCCAAGGGCGAGGCCTCCCTACTGTCATCCATCCCAGCGGAACCCGCCTGGCAGCACCCCCAGGAGTCCCACAGGCCCCCCCGCAACCCAAAAAATCAGCAGCCACAGAAATGAGAAAGGGAAAAGAAAGAGGTTGGAATGAAAGCGCAAAGGACATGAAGGGTAGAAGGAAAAGAAATACATAATGAGAAAAAACGCAAGGAGAAAAGTAAGTCATGGTTTCAAAAAGAATCAAGATGAACTATAGAGAATCTAATGCACCCAGGCCGCCCGATCAATTTTTTTTTCTTTAAATTTAGTGATTAGATAGGTACTTAAAATAACGAACTAAATCACTCGCGACGAAATCGTGGAAACCCATTTCAAAGAAAAACGGAGTTATTGAAAAATAGTCTATTTCCACTAATACACGAAAAATGCCAAAAACACTGTTATACCGGTCAAACCATCGTCAGTAACACACAATAACTATTATTGTGTGTTAACACAATAAGTTATTATTTTAAGTAAAGAAAAACGGAGTTATTGAAAAATAGTCTATCTCCACTAATACACGAAAAATGCAAAAAACACTGTTATACCGGTTTCGGTGATCAAACCATCGTCAGTAACACACAATAACTATTATTAAGGATGGTTTGATCACCGAAACCGGTATAACAGTGTTTTTTGCATTTTTCGTGTATTAGTGGAGATAGACTATTTTTCAATAACTCCGTTTTTCTTTACTTAAAATAATTCTAACAAACTGTTATGAAAACTACGAGGAAACATCTCATTTTGATTTCAATAGTAGGTAGGTACCTACTTAAATTCTATCACAAAGATTATGAAAGTGAGCTAAGATAAGAGAAGAGAAATAGCCGCGTACGTAATTAGTTCGTCGTCCATGGTGGTACGGTGCTGACAGCGACGCGTTCACTGCGGAAGACTTGGGGTGGTCGTCCACTGGAAGCGTATTCACGCGGCGCGGCGCTACACGCGACACAAGCGGCAACCGCAACCAAGCGGCTACGAGCGACAGGGGTCGTCCACTGCAAGCGCCTTCGCGCGTCGGGCTTCAGTTTGTTTTCAAGTGTATTCAAGGAAAAAAAGGAACTTCCTTTTCATTCGTCATGGACCCAGAGGAATTTTATTTCCTTGAAAGTAGCAACCATTTGCGAAGACGAATGTTAAATCAAAGAACATGTTGGTTGAAATTGAAGTTGAAAAGTTGGTTGGCTTGAATGGTACCTCTTGTCTCTCATATCCCACAGAGGCGTATGAGAATGAATGGCACTAATTAATTTGTCGGCGTTATGGTCCATTTTCTGCGTAGAGGGGAATTTTCACCTACTCAGAACGGGGCTTTCGCGTGAACTGACTCGAAATGACCAGGGATACGAGTGATATGGTACAAAGGACAAAGGTAGGTAGGTGTTCCGATGAACCGTCCGTTTGCTATGTTTATTTACGTGGAATTCGTACCAAAACTCGTAGGGATTCCTACCAAAACAATAGAAATGAACGAGCTGCACGAGCTGCAGATCCAACTTTTTTTGGATCGGCCGCTTGTAGCTCGTTGCCGCTCGTGTACGCCCGTAGCCGCCCGCTCGAACACGCTTCCAGTGGACGACACCACATATAACTCAATGTAGTTGGATCTGTAGCACGTGTCGCTCGTTGCCGCTTGTGTAGCGCAAAGCGCCGCGCCGCTCGAGTACGCTGCCAGTGGACGACCCCACTTGGAATGACCGGAGGGGCGCGGCGCGGTCGTCAATGTCCTACCAAAATGGAGCGGTTGGCGCGGCGCGGCGCGAGGGAGTTTGGAGCGGTCGAGAATGGCCCGCTTTAGCCAGTGTCCTACGTGGATCCACCGCGCGCGTCGGAGCGTTCGGGCGGTGGCGCGTTGAAGACGCAGACCAATGAAAACCATGGAAATTGTCACGTGATTCGGACGGCGCGTTGTCGCGACAGCGTTGAATGCTTCGGTTTGATTTCCAAACTAGTTTGATTTTTACCGTCACCGCCTCGCGTCAAACGCCGCGTTTGATTTGTTTATCTCGTTTGTTCTGTTAATTGCTGTGTAGAAGACGTGTTTTTATGTATTTTGTGTGATGGAAATGTTAACTGCAGAAGTCCAAAAGCGGCCGTGTCTTTGGAATAACCGGTACACCGGGGTCCGGTTGGAGCACCGGAACACCGAAGAGCACAAGTTCTTCCGAACTTATTCTTTGGTGGGCAATTTCTCTAATTAAAATGTCTCCCAAATTCGGATTTTTTTAGTATTTTTAATTATTTTGTATATTTATCTCCATTATGTATTTATGATATATTGCCAATAAATGAAAAAAAAATAAATAACACTATAAAAACCATGATTTGGTGCAAACTGCTTGGGACGAAGTGTCGCAACAATCTAGGATGGCAAGCAAGTACCTACCCCCCCTATGTACCTACGTTTAATGAGATGTTTAGAAAATAACAATACGTGATTTTTAGAAACAAACTGTATTTGGTACTCTAATTTTTTTTAAGTCTCCTAGAATTATTATACAATATCAACTAGTAGTAGTAGGACAACGTTGGCTCAGAAAATATTGCATAAATGTCTGCCTGATACTTGAACGTAATCAAAAATAAAGCAGTAAAAATAAAAGAACAGGTGACAATACTTGACAGTCGGCGTCCACTGAGATACGAAGGACACGGGTCGGGAGTCCACGGAAAATCGGGTGAACAGCAAGCAAATAGTATTGTTATTACGATTTGGGGTAGTGGGACAATTTTGAATGGAGGTGCCAGCGCCTGCAATGAGAAGGGGGCATCCGAAGACCTTTCATGGACCAAGGTCATTCCTCTGTGTCCTGCTTCTCATGAAATTATTTTGACTGATGATAATATCTCAACATTCTGCTTAGTAGGCACCAAGATATTTGTAAGCCCCCTCTGTTGATACGAAACGTTACTGGCTTTTTGGTAGGGCTGATGGCCTGAAATTACGGAGGCACCAGTACGATCGTTTTGGGGGTTTATCAAAATACACAGAGACCACCTTATGTTGAAGGGAATCGGGAAAACAGAGAACACGTAGGTACAGTTTAGTTACGTAATTAAGTATAATTAAAAGGAAGCAGAATGGAAACGTTACTATCAATACAACTTGAAATGGGGTTCACTGAAGGTGCTCGTTTTCGAAGGCTGAAGGCCAAGTGACGTTACTAGTTACTATTCGAGGATAAACAAAGGCTGATGGCAAAGACGTTACGTTACGTTACGTTATTCGTTACTTCAAAAGATAAGGGTGCTGAAGGCCTGGGAAGGACGTTACTTCATACACATATATACAATGAGAAATAGATAATAATACTAATGAAATAGGTAATGCAAGGTAAGAGATATTGACGTAATTCACTTAGTGTTACGGTATAGTTATAGACTCGTTACGAGGTGATATGTACAAGTATGATACAAAAAGAATAATAAAAGGAAAGAATTTGCTGAGTACGGATCGAAAACATACATAAGTGAAAATGCGTTACTAAACAAAGGATTGTGACCTGTTGGCGTCGATGGCGTCTTGAATGGCGTTACTGCGCGTTACTACGTAGTTCACCAGGGGGGTTTTCGCAGAGGTCGCCCGAAGGTAAGACTTGCTAAGATTTAATAATGAGTCTCTGTCTCGGGGGGAATGGGAAACTGATATAACTGCAGTTTCGGGATAAACACACACTCCGTTACTCCAACAATTCGGAAACGCGTTACTACTATCGTTCGCACAGGGCATAGAAGCCTACAACTCTCACTCGTGACAAAAATACTTCGGTCTGAGAACAACTGAACACTTCGCTGGCAGAAAGACGACTGGCGAGGAGTAGGGGGACGGACGCCCTGAGCTGGGGTGTCTCCCCTCTACTCCGGGCCAGCGCGGAGGACTACACACCCTCGTTTGCGAGTGGGGACGACCGGGTGATAGGAAATAGTCCCTCAAAAGCCCGAGGCCGGACGGTGGCGCTGCCGCGGGAAGGCGGCGGCCTACATATTTATTAGAGATACTGAGGGATATTATTAAGATTAGGGGTGGGAGGTACCTACTAACTCATCTAAATCAGAAATTTGATTTAAAAAAAGTTTAGGTAAGGAAGTTACCTGTATTAATATTATGTATACCAGCTATTACCGAATGATTTCCGATCGACTTTCGAACGTGCCGTCAATGCCTCTGACTTGAGACAAATTTTACCATTCAAACTAGAAACTCAGAGTAGAAAGTGGGGGTGCTTATCGAAAGAAAACCACCCTTTCGAATACGGACATCGAAACTGAGCAGCATGTAATGCAATAACTCGTCCATCGATGAGCTACGCCAGTTGCATGACGAAAGAGTGGCGAATGACGAGGGTAAGTTTTTGAAAAAAATTTTACCAGCCCGGCCGATGCTCCCCGTAATTACAAGAAAGGGGGAGGGAGCATCAGTATACTACTAGCTCGCCACCGCTTACCCTCGTCATCTTTCAGGCCTTGATCCTGTACGCTTTATTCCTAGGATTAGGATTCCTTGTATAAACTTATTACGCTGTACGCGTATTTCGTGCATTCGGCTAGGGGATATCAATTTGATTTCCCTCGAAGTGGGTCACCTAGCAAAAAAGGGAATAAAAGGCGTCTTCAGGAGATTTTCCTGCCAGTTTCAGCTTCAGGAGATTTTCCTGCCTAGCATACGCAGACACCCGACTTTTCACTTCATGTGAAAGGATGGGTAGGTATTGATAGCCGGGACCTTCTTAAAACGCGGTACTTCTGGCCCCACATGAACACAGATATTCGTAACTGGGTTCTGGGGTGCCAGAGGTGCCAGCAACACAAGGTCTCGGCTCACCCCCGAGTTCCCCCTCACCATATCGACGACTCCCTGCCGTGGGAACATATCCACCTTGATCTCATAGGCCCCCTTCACCCCTCCGAAGGAAAAAAGTACTGCCTCACTATGATCGACCGTGCGACGAATTGGGTGGAATGCATTCCACTCGCCCACATCTCCGCGGACACCGTCGCTACAGCGTTCCTCAACAATTGGATCACCCGCTACGGATGTCCGCGGACCGTCACGGTCGATCAAGGGAGGCAGTTCGAATCCGCCCATTTTTCAGACCTCCTCCGTTCCCTCGGCATTCACAAAATTCACACCACCCCCTATCACCCCCAATCGAACGGGAACGTAGAGCGGTGGCATTTAGTTTTGAAACAAGCAATCGCCACCTCATCCACCTCCACCTCATGGACCAAAACACTCCCCTATGTTCTCCTTAGCCTCCGCCCGGCCTTCCGACAGCACCAGTCCCGCTCAACGGGCCTTCAAAGATCCCCTTCGCTTGCCCGCCGACATATTCCTTCCATCGGACAACCCGTCAATTAACAGGGAGCCCCTCCAACGCCCAACCCCTATCAACGACACTGCCTACCCAAACCGTTTCTACACCTCCACCCACATGAACCTGAAGGAGCCCGGCCTTCATAAAACTATTCAACCCTTCTACACCGGGCCCTTCCAGGTCATCCGCTCCACGAACAGGACTGCTACCCTGTTAATTGACGGGAAGCCTCACACCGTACCCCTCGCCCGATGTAAACCGGCTCCTGTTCTCCCCGAACAATCTCGCCAGACAAGTCACCCTCTCACCCCCGAACCGGCAACACCCTGCATCTCCTCCATCTCACTCACCGGACCCCGACGTCGCCGCCGCTCTCCGCGACGTCCCGGCCGCTCACCCCCTTCACCGACACCTTGACAGTGAAGGGGCCCCTCTATCAGTCTTGACCAACGTTAAGACTGTTAGAGGTTGACACCTCTCTGACCCCATCATCCACCTCACCAAACCCTCCGCAACCATACCTTCCCGCCCCACTACCCCTGTACATATTTTTATCGCCCTGTACATATTTTTATCGCCCTGTACATATTTTTATCCTCCTGTACTTCTTCCTGTAGCTCTAAGTTACCGCATATTCACACCTTCTGTACATTCTGCATTCATAGCTCTACGCTCAACTGTAGATATTGTTTACCCTACAATTTAATTGTAAATATTGTTACTCATTGTTACCTAGTTTTTAAGCACCACTGCCTTCAGCTCACGTTGTTTGCCATCAGGCCCTCAGCCTTGTACTCCCGCTCCCGTGCCCTCAGCCCTCTCTGTTTGCCGCCGGCCCTCAGCCATGTCAATCCGTGCCATCAGCCTAGCTCATTTTGTTTCCTTGCTCAATCTGGGGGGACCTATGTCGTGGATCCTCCCAGACCCAACTTTAGATCTCACAAATAAACTCGCAGAAGTGGGGACGAAAGACGCAGGAGGTTGAAGCCCAACCTGGGTCCCCACCATCCCCTACCAACTAGGGGATGGAGGGAGACGGCTACCGGGGTCTATAAAACCCCGGCGCCTGCCTCTTTTTCGTCATTCTACGCTCTCCTCTAGTCGCTGACTACTCTCTCTCTTCCTAACCTCGCCTCTCTCTCCCATCCTCAAAAGATGCTGTGCATGGTGGTGGTCCGCCCATAACCTACAGCCAAACAACCTAAAAGATCCCAGGAAAGGGTGGTGATTCGCTCATAACCCGCCTGGGCATATCCAAAAAGATCCGGGTGTTGGTGGTGGTCCGCCCATAACCTTACCCGGCAGCATCCCTCAAAAGATTCCGTGCATGGTGGTGGTACGCCCATAACCAACGGACACCTCCAAAAAGATCCCAGGAAAGGGTGGTGATCCGCTCATAACCCGCCTGGGCATATCCTCACATCACTCGTGATGAAATACGCCAATTTAAATTCATCACAAGAACGCCACAGCTCGAAAACTTTCGATGGAAGGGTATGGTTTTTTCAACGTTTTTAAATTGATCTTGAACTAAAGAATTCTTTGAGACCCGGAGCATTGTAAGTACCTACCTACAAAATCTATTGGATTTTGTAGGGAGGTACTTTTGAAACTTGAACAAACGTTGAAGTATCTTTGATGGGTAAATTATTACACAATGTGTAAGCATATGTGTAAGTAACACATGATGTCTTACATCACCAAACGTCAGACGAACCCGACCTACAACAGAAGCCGAATTGGAACGAGGATTGCGAAATAACAACAAGACCTTTAAATCAATGTTGATTATTTCGCAATCCACGCGCCGGACACCGTATTGCCAAATACCATCGAAAGTGGTACAAAATTCACTTCCGAAATCATCCGCATGAGCAGCACATCCTAGACCCAACTGCCGAAACAATGAAGAAAGGGGAGCAATCTTTCCCCGCTGACGCAAGCACTATAAAACCCCATGCAGGGCCAGTAACGACGTCTTCCGTCTTCCGTACATCACTGAAGTTCAAGATTCGTGGAGCCACCTCCTCCGGATCCGGCACACATCGCCCCACGAGCGGACAGCACCCTCGGAGGTCCTTGGTCAAGTCTCCGAGTACCGAAAGAACAACCCGACGCAGAGCCACTCCGGTGAAGCAGCCAACACCCGGACGTCGGAAGCCAGCATATTCCTCAGGGAAACCGAGGTCAGTACTTGTTCATAGACAACCAAAAAGTCTTCAACCGCGTCGTGAATCCGAACGCAAAAATATTATCCGCGCGCGGCTCGACTACAGTCTTTGGAGGAATAGGTAGAGAGTAGGGTATCGAATAAGTAGTTCAATTTTAAATAGAGATAATAATTTTATAGGGGAATAAACTATAATAATAACTTGTCATCCGTTAAACTACTGTTCTCATCCCTAACCTAACCAAGATCCCCAGGGACAAGTTACTATAAAATATATCTGTGGCACAAAGAGGGCAATACCTGGGCAGCAACTCTGGGCAGAGAGTTGGGTCCACTATATGCTTAACCTCACATTATTGGTGGAGGCGCCGTTCGATTCCCCCCCGTTAATTTAAAGAAATTGTACCTCACATTATTGGTGGAGGCGCCGTTCGGTTCCCCCCCGTTAATTTAAAGAAATTTTACCTCACATTATTGGTTCCCCCCGTTAATTTCAGGAAAATTGAACCATAAAGTATACCACATTATTGAATGGAAGAAACAATATTAGGTGGATTCGTCAATTCCCTACATATTTAAAAGCGCTAAATAAATAAAATAAGTAAGTAAAAAAATAATAAAATACAAATAAAATGGAATGATAATAACGTAAAAATAAAATTAATTACATGAAGGAAAGTCTAATTAAAGTTATTTAAGTAGAAATTACATAAAATCGTGTCTTCACATCCGAAGATTGTGAGAAATCAAGCGCATAGATTTATTCTGCAATAGGAAGGCGAATCTTACAACATTATTACCTTCAGCGAACGATTAACTTACGCAAAGATAATAATTAATCAAGTCATTACTCAAAAGTTACAATTTATAACACCTACGTATAGATCTAAGTATTAACACTATAATTCAATCCATATGTTATGTGCATGTATATAGACGACTGACTGACGACACGAACCTCGAGTCAATTGATATTAACACACATAAATAACCAGGCAGGTGACCCAATTATTCAAAAAAATTAAAACAAAATACAATAACGTTTGAATTAAATGAATTTCAACATCTAATGAGCACCTCAGGGTCGAAGAGGAATTTGGCGGACGAACCCATCCTCACAAACCAATTAATCAACACAATGAGAGAAACTAAACCACGGCTGACTCCGCGCTATTACAGCGGGGAATCTGAACCAGTAGAAGAATATTTTTTCCACTTCGAACGCATTGCTGCCACGTTAGAATGGACTGACGCAACGGCCGTGAATACATTGCCGATTTATCTCCTCAACCAAGCACAGAAGTTTTACACCCGATTATCTTCATTACCCAATCCACCGACGACATTAGAAGGGTGGAAACGGAAGTTCATCGAACAATTCACAGATCCGACCGTGAAGGAACAAAAACGAGACCAACTATACAAGTTGAGACAGCTCAAAGGCCAACCAGCGCGAGAGTATGTAAATAACGTCATTCAGCTCGCATTCGAAGTCGACCCTTCAATGAGTGAAACAGAAGTCTGCCGAATAATTTTAACCGGATTGTCAAAACATATGGCAAATTTAATAGCTGCAGCGCCGAAGGACACGGTAGCCGATTTAAAGAAGGCACTTTCTCGTGCTGAAATCACTTTACAGTATTCGAAAAAAGATGAAGATTTACAATACAAACAAAAGACTGAGGGTGAAATCAATGAACTGAAAAAGCAAATTAACCAACTAACGTTACAAAACAAAAATCAACAACGAACTTTAAACGGCAACCAGTTTCAAAGAGGGACGTACAGAGGCGGCAGATCAAATAACCAATACCGTGGACGGGGAGGTTCAAACCAAACGTACTACAATTACAACCATACCCCAACTTACCGTGGTCACTATCAATATAATCGCGGGCGAAACCACTGCCAGGAAAATAATAGAGGCCGTGGCAGTTATCAACATGGAAATTACAATCAACCGTTCAACAGCAATCAGGGTGGATACAACCCACACATGAATTTCAACCAAACGCGAAACCAGGGGAATTTCTATAACCAGAGATCGAATTATGGCAATACCAATGGATATCATAACAATTATGGTGTATGCAGTAACAATAATGCACAATATCCAAAAAACGAGAACCAGGCGGTCGATTCCAAGTAATAGATATGAATCGATCGCCCCATCACCCAAGAAATAAACATCAACAAATGATTGATTCTAATCATGACCCCGAAATGTCGGAGATACGTTTACCACTATACCAAATAACGCGGACAGCCGACGATTCGTCATCTCGACAACAGCTACCCGCAATTAATCAACCGATGATCAAACTACTTATCAAGGGACAGATACGTGTTGTAGTAATATGGGGGTTGAGGGGGAGCGGTCACGGTACACGGCCTAGGCCCAGGTACAAGAGGGGGAGGGAGGTTACAGCCAGGGCGGGGGCGGGGGACCAATCGCATGCTAATTACATGACGGAGGGCGAAGGGTGGAGGGGTGGGGAGGGGGAGGGGGATGAATCATCAAAATACGTCCAACGTTCTGGTGTTTAGAGAGAAAAACGTCATGTTGCAAGTTACTAAGGAGGCGTGGAATGTGTTGAAAAAAGAGGCCAAGTTTACAATACATTATTTAATGAATCGAGGGCGAAGGGGTGGGGAGGGGAGGGGAATTCATATGTGTAACGACGGGTCCGAGGAGAAATAATATTATTTTAGAGTGGCAAGGTCTAGGAGTCAGGTTGTCGAGAACAGAGAAATTTGTAGTTAATGTTTTAATGTTTCCATGCACATGATTAGGGTCGGGTTTAAGAAATAATTACACGATTGTTTATACAAATAGATTTTATTAAAAATAATTTTCTAAATTTATATTACACACAAAATACAACTCTTTCCTTGTTTCTATTAGGCGTATGTTTTAATGTATCTGTTTTTATCTTGATCCTATAGCTAATGTCCATCTCTCCTAATTCTCTATAAAATCGGGAAAAAGAGGTTTCTGTATGTGAAATTCACGCGGATCTCAATTTTCGCTGAACTTTTGAGGTGGTTGGACAGGAGTGGGGATAATTAAATGAACTTTCTCATTCTTGCAGTATAAAATCGGGAAAAAGAGGTTTCTGTATGTAAAATTCACGCGGACTTCAATTTTTGTTGTACTTTTGAGGTCCGTGGGGTGGTTGGACAGGAGTGGGGGTAATTAAATAAACTTTCTCATTCTTGCAGTATAAAATCGGGAAAAAGAGGTTTCTGTATGTAAAATTCACGCGGACTTCAATTATCGTTGTACTTTTGAGGTCCGTGGGGTGGTTGGACAGGAGTGGGGATCATTAAATGAACTTTCTCATTCTTGCAGTATAAAATCGGGAAAAAGAGGTTTCTGTATGTAAAATTCACGCGGACTTCAATTTTTGTTGTACTTTTGAGGTGCGGGTGGTGGTTGGACAGGAGTGGGGGTAATTAAATGAACTTTCTATATCGATATCCGCCGGTATTGTCGAAAATGGAGTACCGCACCTAGAGAAGTAGGTCTCTCCGGCTTTAATGTAACACATGTGTATGATTCGGACATTGTCTCTGCTCCCGTTTTCTTCCGAAACCTCTATAAAGTTAACAGGTAGGCAATTAAAACTACACGCAGAGAGGATGTAATGTACAACCTTCTTCCTGGCTTCGGGTTCTTTTGGGAGATTTATTTGTAATCCGGGCAATTTCCTTGTATTGCTGTTACCCCAATAAACATATTGGAGGATGTCTTTAAACACAAGACAACAGCTGTGCTGTAGACTCTCTGTCAATTTTGTCCACATTTTTGGAATCGAAGCAGAGTATATCGGAGCATCGCGGAAGTATAATTTACTCGCGTCTAGCAGAGTTATACAACCTTGTAGAGGACTGTAGCCTTCTCCACGGGGGTGTCCAATAGCATAGTTATAAATCGTAGCTTCTAATCTCGTAATACCATGCATCTTGGCTACTAATGCCGAAGAAAATGTCTCCTTTAGTCTCGCATCTGGACAATTAAGGAAATCTATAATATGGTTTCCAATATTCTTGTTAACTCCTGGGCTGGTAACTTGGCAAATAAACTAGTTGTATATTTTAACCCGAGCGTTAGATGTAAGCCAGGTAAGACAATCCATTCCGACTGTCTTATCGTTGTTTACAATAACATTGGAGTTTTCCTTGTACTCTCCCTGGACATAAAAGTTAAAGTTGTTGGTTAAATATGTAGTAATTTCCTCATTGTTGTAAATCCCCGCAAAATCCTGCGTTATGTCCAAGTCCATTAGGTAGTAATTCTCCTTCCGGAGCTGCTCCAAGAAATCCGGTAATTCTTCCAGCAGTCTATCGAGTTTTACATCCGCCAACTCTACTTTGTACGGGATGCAGACTGGATCTTTGTACTTCCTTTTAATATTTTCCAAATCTTCTTGTACGACTTCTCTCGTTCCACCGGCTAGTGGGGTGTTACTTAGTAAGAGGAAAGGCAGTTTAGCTTTAACCCCATGTTTTGTAGATACCAAGACGCCAAACTTTCCGCGGATATAGCTATTAAAAGATCCACATATCTCCTTTTTAATAATTTTGGAATTTCCTTCGCAGCCGTCTAAGCTGCATACCTTTACAAGCATTATTTTGTCGCAAAATGGCTCCTTGATTGGTCTAAGTCCATCTCCCAGAAGCTATTCGCCTTCCGTATAATTAATATTTCCGATATCCGTAACCAGATTGCTTCCCTTTAAATTTTCCAGCAGGAACCACAATCCAAATCTCTCGCCGTTAGGTTTTACCTTCCTTCCATAAAGTTGGGACACGCTAAAAACTTTAGAGCTATCCATGTTCCAACGATCGCCGAAACTAACTGCGATAGGACCCTGGTGGCTCGTACTTATAGTATCGTGGAACGGTATGGATACTCTAAAGTACCTAAAAGTAGCTAAAAAACGAGGGGAGGGGGGTTATAAAGGCGTACAAAAGGGTAGTTCGCCCTGGGAGAAATTCAAAAATTGGTGGTTAAAAAAGGCTGGAGATCCAGTTGGTCTAACGTACTATGCATGGCTTGGAAGGGGGGGTGGAGGGAAAGATAAGTTTAAAAATTGGCGGGAAAACTTACAGGTTCTCATGTTTGAAAACTGGAGGGATAGAGCCGATTCCTGGGTGGGGAGTGGAGGGAGAAATTTTAAAATTGACAGTTAAAAAAGGCGGGAGATCTAGCTGGTCTAACCTATTATGCATGGCTTGGAAGAGGGATGGAGGGAAAGTATTTGAAAAAAAACCTGGCGGTAAAACATACAGGTTGTCATGTTTGAAAACTGGAGGGAAAGAGTTGATTCCTGAGTGGGGAGTGGCGGGAGAAATTTAAAAAGTGGCAGTTAAAAAAGGCGGGAGATCTAGCTGGTCTAACCTAGCGGTAAAACATACAGGTTGTCATGTTTGAAAACTGGAGGGAAAGAGCTGATTCCTGAGTGGGGAGTGGCGGGAGAAATTTAAAAATTGACGGTTAAAAAAGGCGGGAGATCCAGCTGGTCTAACATGGCTTGGAAGATGGGTGGAGGGGAAGTATTTGAAAAAAGAGGCGGGAAAACGTACAGGTTGCCGTGTTTGAAAACTGGAGGGAAAGAAATGATTCCTGAGTGGGGAGTGGAGGGAGAAATTCAAAAATGCCGGTTGAGCCGGATTCGACCCAGGCCTAGCTACAAGAGGGGGCTCAGAGGGAGCTAAGAGGGGGCTAAGAGGGGGGCTAAGCCCAATTTTAGCTATGGAGGGGGAGGGGGGACCAAACTAACTGCGATAAGACTCTGGCGGCTCATACTTATAGTATCGTGGAACGGTATGGATACTCTAAAGTACCTAAAAGTAGCTAAAAAACGAGGGGAGGGGGGTTATAAAGGTGTACAAAAGGATAGTTGTAACCGAATTAAATATCCAAGGATACATATAAGGGGGGCCTGGCCGGGGCAGGGGGTCCCGCACCTGCCAAGCTTGAGCCAGGACACTGTTAAGCCATTAACCCCCTGCCCCGGCCAGGCCCCCCTTATATGTATCCTTGGATATTTAATTCGGTTACAACTATCCTTTTGTACACCTTTATAACCCCCCTCCCCTCGTTTTTTAGCTACTCTTAGGTACTTTAGAGTATCCATACCGTTCCACGATACTATAAGTATGAGCCGCCAGAGTCTTATCACAGTTAGTTTGGTCCCCCCTCCCCCTCCCTAGCTAAAATTGGGCTTAGCCCCCCTCTTAGCTCCCTCTGAGCCCCCTCTTGTAGCTAGGCCTGGGTCGAATCCGGCTCAACCGGCATTTTTGAATTTCTCCCTCCACTCCCCACTCAGGAATCAGCTCTTTCCCTCCAGTTTTCAAACACGGCAACCTGTACGTTTTCCCGCCTCTTTTTTCAAATACTTCCCCTCCACCCCTCTTCCAAGCCATGTTTGACCAGCTGGATCTCCCGCCTTTTTTAACCGTCAATTTTTAAATTTCTCCCGCCACTCCCCACTCAGGAATCAGCTCTTTCCCTCCAGTTTTCAAACATGACAACCTGTATGTTTTACCGCTAGGTTAGACCAGCTAGATCTCCCGCCTTTTTTACTGCCACTTTTTAAATTTCTCCTGCCACTCCCCACTCAGGGATCAACTCTTTCCCTCCAGTTTTCAAACATGACAACCTGTACGTTTTACCGCCAGGTTTTTTTCAAATACTTTCCCTCCATCCCTCTTCCAAGCCATGCATAGTACGTTAGACCAGCTGGATCTCCAGCCTTTTTTAACCGCCAATTTTTGAATTTATCCCAGGGCGACCACTCCCCACTCAGGCATCAGCTCTTTCCCTCCAGTTTTCAAACATGACAACCTGTACGTTTTACCGCCAGGTTTTATTTCAAATACTTTCCCTCCAACCCTTTTCCAAGCCATGCATAATAGGTTAGACCAGCTGGATCTCCCGCCTTTTTTAACTGCCACTTTTAAAATTTCTCCCACCACTCCCCACTCAGGAATCAACTCTTTCCCTCCAGTTTTCAAACATGACAACCTGTATGTTTTCCGGCCAGTTTTTTTTTCAAATACTTTCCCTCCATCCCTCTTCCAAGCCATGCATAATAGGTTAGACCAGCTAGATCTCCCGCCTTTTTTAACTGCCAATTTTAGAATTTCTCCCTCCACTCCCCACCCAGGAATGGGCTCTATCCCTCCGGTTTTCAAACATGAGAACCTGTACGTTTTCCCGCCAATTTTTAAACTTCTCTTTCCCTCCACCCCCCCCCCCTTCCAAGCCATGCATAGTACGTTAGACCAGCTGGATCTCCAGCCTTTTTTAACCACCAATTTTTGAATTTATCCCAGGGCGACCACTCCCCACTCAGGCATCAGCTCTTTCCCTCCAGTTTTCAAACATGACAACCTGTACGTTTTCCCGCCAGGTTTTTTTCAAATACTTTCCCACCATCCCCCTTCCAAGCCATGCATAATAGGTTAGACCAGCTGGATCTCCAGCCTTTTTTAACCGCCAATTTCTGAATTTATCCCAGGGCGACCACTCCCCACTCAGGCATCAGCTCTTTCCCTCCAGTTTTCAAACATGACAACCTGTACGTTTTACCGCCAGGTTTTTTTCAAATACTTTCCCTCCATCCCTCTTCCAAGCCATGCATAATAGGTTAGACCAGCTGGATCTCCCGCCTTTTTTAACTGCCACTTTTTAAATTTCTCCCGCCACGACCCACTCAGGAATCAACTCTTTCCCTCCAGTTTTCAAACATGACAACCTGTATGTTTTACCGCCAGGTTTTTTTTCAAATACTTTCCTTCCATCCCTCTTCCAAGCCATGCATAATAGGTTAGACCAGCTAGATCTCCCGCCTTTTTTAACTGTCAATTGTAAAATTTCTCCCTCCACTCCCCACCCAGGAATCGGCTGCGAAGGAAATTCCAAAATTATTAAAAAGGAGACATGTGGATCTTTTAATAGCTATATCCGCGGAAAGTTTGGCGTCTTGGTATCTACAAAACATGGGGTTAAAGCTAAACTGCCTTTCCTCTTACTAAGTAACACCCCACTAGCCGGTGGAACGAGAGAAGTCGTACAAGAAGATTTGGAAAATATTAAAAGGAAGTACAAAGATCCAGTCTGCATCCCGTACAAAGTAGAGTTGGCGGATGTAAAACTCGATAGACTGCTGGAAGAATTACCGGATTTCTTGGAGCAGCTCCGGAAGGAGAATTACTACCTAATGGACTTGGACATAACGCAGGATTTTGCGGGGATTTACAACAATGAGGAAATTACTACATATTTAACCAACAACTTTAACTTTTATGTCCAGGGAGAGTACAAGGAAAACTCCAATGTTATTGTAAACAACGATAAGACAGTCGGAATGGATTGTCTTACCTGGCTTACATCTAACGCTCGGGTTAAAATATACAACTAGTTTATTTGCCAAGTTACCAGCCCAGGAGTTAACAAGAATATTGGAAACCATATTATAGATTTCCTTAATTGTCCAGATGCGAGACTAAAGGAGACATTTTCTTCGGCATTAGTAGCCAAGATGCATGGTATTACGAGATTAGAAGCTACGATTTATAACTATGCTATTGGACACCCCCGTGGAGAAGGCTACAGTCCTCTACAAGGTTGTATAACTCTGCTAGACGCGAGTAAATTATACTTCCGCGATGCTCCGATATACTCTGCTTCGATTCCAAAAATGTGGACAAAATTGACAGAGAGTCTACAGCACAGCTGTTGTCTTGTGTTTAAAGACATCCTCCAATATGTTTATTGGGGTAACAGCAATACAAGGAAATTGCCCGGATTACAAATAAATCTCCCAAAAGAACCCGAAGCCAGGAAGAAGGTTGTACATTACATCCTCTCTGCGTGTAGTTTTAATTGCCTACCTGTTAACTTTATAGAGGTTTCGGAAGAAAACGGGAGCAGAGACAATGTCCGAATCATACACATGTGTTACATTAAAGCCGGAGAGACCTACTTCTCTAGGTGCGGTACTCCATTTTCGACAATACCGGCGGATATCGATATAGAAAGTTCATTTAATTACCCCCACTCCTGTCCAACCACCACCCGCACCTCAAAAGTACAACAAAAATTGAAGTCCGCGTGAATTTTACATACAGAAACCTCTTTTTCCCGATTTTATACTGCAAGAATGAGAAAGTTCATTTAATGATCCCCACTCCTGTCCAACCACCCCACGGACCTCAAAAGTACAACGATAATTGAAGTCCGCGTGAATTTTACATACAGAAACCTCTTTTTCCCGATTTTATACTGCAAGAATGAGAAAGTTTATTTAATTACCCCCCACTCCTGTCCAACCACCCCACGGACCTCAAAAGTACAACAAAAATTGAAGTCCGCGTGAATTTTACATACAGAAACCTCTTTTTCCCGATTTTATAGAGAATTAGGAGAGATGGACATTAGCTATAGGATCAAGATAAAAACAGATACATTAAAACATACGCCTAATAGAAACAAGGAAAGAGTTGTATTTTGTGTGTAATATAAATTTAGAAAATTATTTTTAATAAAATCTATTTGTATAAACAATCGTGTAATTATTTCTTAAACCCGACCCTAATCATGTGCATGGAAACATTAAAACATTAACTACAAATTTCTCTGTTCTCGACAACCTGACTCCTAGACCTTGCCACTCTAAAATAATATTATTTCTCCTCGGACCCGTCGTTACACATATGAATTCCCCTCCCCTCCCCACCCCTTCGCCCTCGATTCATTAAATAATGTATTGTAAACTTGGCCTCTTTTTTCAACACATTCCACGCCTCCTTAGTAACTTGCAACATGACGTTTTTCTCTCTAAACACCAGAACGTTGGACGTATTTTGATGATTCATCCCCCTCCCCCTCCCCACCCCTCCACCCTTCGCCCTCCGTCATGTAATTAGCATGCGATTGGTCCCCCGCCCCCGCCCTGGCTGTAACATCCCTCCCCCTCTTGTACCTGGGCCTAGGCCGTGTACCGTGACCGCTCCGCCTCAACCCCCATATTACTACAACAGATACGCCACGCTCTTCTGGATTCAGGAGCGGGAGTTTCAGTAATTTCTAGCGATATATTTGATCCACAATACTCTATTCTGCGCACGGACAACAGAAAGCTATGGACAGTGAATAATCAGCCAATCGGAGTAGAAGGGCTAGCAAAACAATCAATAAACATCATAGATCCACAAATCAGATTAGAGCACACATTCCACGTCATAAAACAGACCGAAGGATTCGAATCACAAATAGTGATTGGATCTGATTTTTTGAGACTTCATCGTACACTAATGGACTTCAGTACGAACGAAATAATACTACAGGACTTGAATGTTAGAATAAAATTCACATATGACGAAAGTAATGAACACATGATCTCGAAGGTCACGACAACACCCGAATTCACGATGACAGTACCGGATTTTACCACAATAATCCAAGCACCGGGGATTTCCGGAATTCAATGCCTCAAACAAGCATTAGCTACAGTACGCATAAATCCAAATATACGAAAGTTATTACTTCGCGCAGGCATAGAACGCCAAATTACTGATCCACAATGGAGTCAGACAGAAATACTACAAATAGCCAAAACGGCAGGAGTAAATGTTTTGTACATAGACAAATTAACATCGAACGGCCAGAGGTACGTTTTTAAGAAGCGGGCGACACGCAAATTAATAATAATAATACATAATCATAAGGAAAGGACACATAATTATTGGTCTGTAATACCTGATGGTAATTATATGGAAATAGGAGTATGCGATAGGACATTACAACGTCGAAACCAAAATGACGGTTCCGGACAACGGAAAGGTTACCAATACGTCGAGGGACCTAATAAACAAAACATCGAGAGAGGATTGTCGCTGACGCAGAAAAATGAGTGCAAGGCCAAAAGGCCGAAGAGTGCACTTGACCCAGACCAGACACCTCGTCTCCGAGACACACCCCCACTTCACCGCTTCCACACCTCGCCAGCTCCACAATACGGACACCCACATCGTATCTAACGCATCTGAGCGTAAACGAGATGAGAAAAGGATACACTCACTCGAAATTCACCGACAAATTTGCAAAATAACCGCCACTAAACGGCAGTTCACATTACCTAATGGGGAAAGCCCGAAAATAAATCCACAACTAACAATTCAACAACATAACGCCATCATTGATAAACTGGAACAGTACCAAGATGTATTCCTAACGAAAATTGAAGATTTCCAAATAGCACGCGTACCGCCAGCAACCATAAAGCTCAAGGACGAATCATTAGTACAAATACCACCATTTCGAAGATCACCAATGGAAGAAGAAATTTTACAAAAAGAATTGGATAAAATGGTAACTATGGGGATAATAGAAGAAACCGAATCGGACTACAGTAGCCCAATATTCTTGGCAAAAAAACCAAACACCGTAGGCGACAAACCCGAGTACCGATTATTAGCAGATTTTCGACAACTCAACGCCAAAATATACCGTCCAACAGCGAACTTCCCAACAATGGATGAAATTTACTCACGACTAAAAGGTAAACAATTCATCACGCGCACTGATTGTGCACAAGCCTTTTTCACAATACCCCTAGATTAACAAAGCAGACGATATACGGCTTTTTATGGTGCGAATAGGAAGAAATACGCTTTCAAATCACTTCCCCAAGGTTTGTGTATCTCTAGTTACGAATTTTTCAAAGCTACGAATTTCATCTTTAGAGACCTCATAGAACAGGGAAAAATCTGCATATATGCAGACGACTATATTACCGCCAGTCACACATTCGAAGACGGATTAGCCCAACTCGAAGAGGTGTTCAAACGAGCTCGCAAGTTCGCATTCAAACTAAAGATTAGCAAATGTGAGCTATTCCAATATGAGACAGAAGTTTTAGGCAAATTAGTAGGGCGAAATGGATTGAAACCCACTCAAAAAGCTATCAAAACATTACACGCAATTCCAATGCGTGCTAAGAAGCTTCTTAGCAACTTGCAATTTTTGGCGACAACATGTCCATAAATTCGCAGAGATCGTTAAACCTCTTACAGATGCAACAAAAGGTCTAACTGATAAATCAGCAAAAATACCCTGGACACCGGAACATGAAGCAAGTTTCAAACGAATAAAACAAGCAATTGCAGACTCCCCAGCACTCCGAGAATGGGAACCACACAGAGAGAATGTACTCCTTGTGGACGCTTCTTTAAAAGGAGTAGGGGCCGTTTTCTGCCAAAAAGACGAGAAAACAGGAAAACTACACATCATTGAATTTCTATCGTTACGCCTAAATGACCATAAAACGCCCACACCAGCGGTTGTCATGGAATTAATGGCTATAACACATTGTTTGACGAAGCTCAGACATTACACCTTCGGAAAACCCCTGACAATTTATTCTGACCATTTTTCGTTACAATACTTGAAAAACTTTAATAGTGGAAACATGAAACTATTAAGGATGGCACTAACCATCAAAGATCATGAACAGATCGTGGTAAAACACATCAAGGGCAAACTAAACAACCTTGCAGACTTCCTATCACGATACCCAATCACGGACGACGTCCTCGATCAAGACGAACTAGAACCAAATTATATGCTTCCAATCGTAACCGAGAAACCGAAAGTAACGATAACAGCAGTTCAAACCAGATCACAAACGGCTGCAGAGAATAAACCTTTAACAACATGGGAGAAAGAATACTTAGAAAAACTGAAAGAAGACCCATTTTACCAGGAAATATACGAAATACAACGAACAGGGAAAAAGTCAAGCAAAGTTATGCATAAACACGCAAAAAATTACTTCATCGACGCAAATGGATCAATGATCTTCAGACAGAGACAAGGCACAACTCAAAACATGGTCCTCTACGTACCACACAGCTTTCGGAAACAAATGCTAATACAGTTTCACGACGAATTCGGCCATACATCAGCATATTACACCACTAAAAGAATCACTGAAAAATACGCATGGCCCGGAATGGGAAGAGATGTCACAGCGCACGTCGCATCGTGCCCGTCTTGCTTAGAAAACAAAGCACGAACAGGCAAAGCCCCAGGCATAATGCAAGAAATTCAAACGCCAGATATACCATTTTATAGATATCAGGCAGATCATTTTGGACCACTTACCATGCCATCTGGCCGCAAAATATGGATTTTATAGATCATGTGTACAATGACGAAATTTATAAGCCTCTACAAACAGAAGAACTGCGGCGCAAAAGAAATCATAAAAGCATTTGAGGAACACTTCCAAACATACGACTATCCACATGAACTCCAGACGGACAACGGCACCGGATTTTGTTCGAAAGAAGTCCAGGAATTCCTTACCAAACATAAAATTAACCACATTCGATCAAACGTGGCAAGGCCAAATGTCAACGGCAAAATTGAGCGAGCAAACAAACAAATAGCAGAATTTCTACGCCACTACACCAACGAAGACACAGACAATTATGGCCCACTATTAAAACGGGCACAATACGTCATGAATACAACCGCATCGAAAAGCTTAGATGGCCATACACCATTCTTTTGTATATTCGGCCGTAACCCCAACCACTGTGATGGTATACCGAACCCAACAACGACGGATGACATACATCGTATCGAGAAACTGCATCAAATCTGGAACGAACTTCCAGAAATACAACACGAAAATTTTCTGAAACGACAAACCCAAAGTGACAAACACCGACCGTATATAGAGTACAAGCCAGGAGATCTGGTGATGATACAAACCAGTTGCATCGACCCACAACGTACCACCAAAATGGACAAAAAATATATGGGACCATATGAAATCCATTCGCGTACGGGAAAATGCAATTATGATATTGAAATCATACATCGAGGTAGCCCGAAGATAAAGAATTTCCACACATCACAGTTGCGGAAATACACCATCCGACGACAGTTGCCTCCAGACAGACTACCAACAGCATAGATCAATTCGAAAACACAACGAATCCATCTCGCGGGCGAGTGGACACAGTGTACGTAATCAAGGGAAGGGAGACGTCCATGAACTTGAAAACACGGAGAGATCAAAATGTTCAGACGAAAGGACAGAAATAGAAACGAAACTAACAAACGAATACTCACGAATACCTACGTCAGGAAACTGAAAATAAATCAGACGAAAAGCAATAACCTAGCTACAACATACACTACCTACCTAAACAAAAGAGCGGACTCGGCAGTAACTCGCATCGTACCATGTTACAGACAACCGGACAAAATGCGCCATTGGGATACATCCTACTTCACAATGATCCTCCTGATCGTGACTAGGCCCAGCATCTCGGTGATCAAATTACACAAATATGACAAAGGCACAACGTTCCTGAAAGGCGACATAGGCCAAGTGGACGCGCAGAAAGGCGAAATAACTCTACTTACATACGTAAATATAACCGACATGTTAAATACAAATTTAGACGTTATCCAAAGAACACATGAAACATTGGAAATATGCAACAAAGCATATACTAGAGATGCCACCATGTATGCGGCATGTAGAGAACAGGTATACACCCATAGGGACCAGGCAACACTTATAAATGCAGGACACAGAGTTACCCATTATATATCAATATTACGTCATTTTCAAGCCAAATCGGCGAAAAACAAACGGTCGATCCTCCCATGGGTAGGACAAATAAATAAATACCTTTTCGGTACAATGGACGAAGACGATGATATAAGATTCAACAGAACGATCAACAGAATCTTCAGCAATGAACACAGGATAGTATCAGAACAAAACGACATTCTTGGTTATTTAAACTCCACGTTGAACAAGTTGTTAAGAAAATTCAAGAACGGAATACAACCAATTATTAAAGAATCATCAAATGATAACTACTGCCTTAGCACAACAGGCAGAAACATCCCAGATTACCCAATACGTCAACGAATACTTCAATCAACTAACAATGTCATTAATCCAACTCGAAATCGACACACAAACATTCTTGTCATTCTTCGACTTCACTCGACTTCATCTGATGAGCGAAAGTCTAGTCGAACCAGAGCAATTTGAAAAACAAATCTACCAAATCATGGGGACCTTGAACGAAAACTTAACCCCGCCATTCGTCGACCACGAGGGAAACATCGATATATTCGCTTTAATCCGCATAGGATATGTCAACTATCATATGACAAGAGATGGAGTAGTCATTACACTACGCTTACCCATAATCCAGAAGCACCAAACTTCACGAATCACCCAATATGTGCCAATACCACATCTAATTAACGACAATACATTCGTCTACAATGTAACAAAACGAACATATTATATCCACCGTTACGACGAACATACAAATCAGACCACGTACCTTGGTATAAGTGAATCATACAAACAACAACAGTGCATACTAACAGACACGAACTACCATATCTGCAATTTAAATCTCGAATTTCACAGATTTGAAACATCAGAACCTACAACTGACGTAGACACTGCCGTATTCCAGCTAACGGAACCAATAATTCACCAAGTAAAAGGAACGAAAGATATGTACAACCTTTATGCACCAATGAATTCTATTATCACAACATATGACGCAGGGACCTTAAACTCGATAAAAGTAAGCGGTAGTTATAACATTTTATGCCAAACCGACTGCCAGATAGCGGTTAATGGAAACGTAATTCAAATTGACAAACGAACGTTCGAAGCATCATACCTCATTCCATATTCCTCCGTCAAAATAAATCCAATCATCTCTGCTGAATACTTATCTAACCTCACACTGAGAACACCGACCCGAAACATAATTACACACCTAGACGAGGATCCATTCAAAGACTTCGCTAAATCACTTGACCAAATACCAAAACCAATACCTAAGTCTAGATGAAACTCCACTATGGGAACCCATTCTGGAACACTTGCCCAAGTCCAACGCAGTAATGCTACTACTCATAATAACAGGACTCATAGTATTACTCATATATATATGAAGAAGACACCAAAACCATGCACCGCTCAATCAGCTGTCGGCACAAACCAAATTGTTCTTAACCCAATAGGACCCAGAGTCACTATCACGCAGCCGACACCATAATATCAGGAGTATGACGTAGAAGAAAAATGTATATACACCTAAGGGCAAACAAAACATAGATATAACGTATTGTAGGTAGATATTATTATACATATTTTGAGAGTATAAGAAAAAGGTTTCCTTATTACCTTCACTTAATAAACAGACGTAATCACATGTATAAAGATAAGCCAACAGCATGTATATACCAATAAGATATGTAGCCAATGTATGTATCCAATTAAGATATGTAGTATGTACTTATATTTATATTGACAACTCGTACCTAAATAGCACAGAACCATTATCAGATGAAACCCAATGTAAAACATTCATTGCTTTAAGACTAATAACTTCACAAGGTTGACTCACAACCACACATTCCCCTCCACACCTCCAAAGCCTAACGTAACCTGATCAAATCCGCACCGCGCCGGGCGCTCCGCACTCGCAACCCGCGCGTTGCTCTTCAAGAGGGGGCGCATGTAAGCATATGTGTAAGTAACACATGATGTCTTACACAATGGTAAATTAATACACAACGGCAAATTATTACACACCGGTTCATCTACCTAGAAGGGGCTGGATTTTGTTGATAAGTAATTTTGCAACTTGAACAACCGTTGAAGCACTGATGGGCAAATTATTACACAACGTTAAAATATTACACAACGGTTCATTATACAGGTGCCCCTTCTACCTAAGTAGGAGGGGCAGCTATACAGGTAAATTATTACACACCGGTACTCGAGGTACTGACCACAGAAAACAGTGATCTGTTATGGATACGGCTTCGGCCGATTTTTGATTCTGCCGAATACGAACGCGATAGCTTGGAGAGAAGTCGGGTTGAATGTTTATGCTGCCACTGTTGCGTTGGGCCAAACTCCACCGACACCGACCGAAGGCTTAATATCCCCAGTTTAGTTCCAAAAGCTGCCACCACGTTGTGCTCCAAAATGAGCTAAAACTAATATGAGTACTGTGACTAAACCACTCGTCCGATTGTCCTTCTGAAAATTGATTTGTGAACCATGAGTACGTATAATTGATATTTTTTTTTTTTTTTTTTTTTATTATTTCAAGCCTTTATTGAACAAATCATACATACATAATGAGAATACAAATAATGAGAGTATTGAATACCTCCTCGCAATTGAGAATAAATGATACAATTTTAAATGATACATTAACACAGTAAGGCAATCACTGGTCTCCATAATTTATAAAAATTGTCCGGAGACCAGGAGTTGCTGTCTTTAAAAAAAACCAAAGTATGAAAAATTTAACATGCCTTAGCGAGAAAACAATTCACCGTCCTTGGAGAAAAAATATACACCTATTAGAAATCAACCGAAAGAGCAGAAAAAGAACAAGGTGAGAACACATGTACAATTGCAAAAACAACATCAGCATAATAAACGGAGAAATGGAATGCTTGCATCTTGTCTATACAGGTTCATGATAAAGATATTAACACTAGATTTAAACGATTCAAACTTGTCCAACATCTTAATGTGATGCGGGAGCTCCATGAAAAATCTGGGCGCCAAGTAAGAGACTTGTCTCGTGAAGAAATCACACTTTGGTACGGGTATGGGGACCACAACGCTGGAATGAAGCCTAGTTATTCCTTTAGAACAAGCCACATGAGGCAGACAGTACTTGTAATAGTATTGTAGCAGTTTTGACGCATAAATAAGTCGGGGAGGGAGAATATTCAGTTTTAAGAATAGTGGTTTCGTATGGCCCTGGTAACCAGTTCTAAATATAAAACGCATAACAGATTTTATAGCCACTTCTACTAAGTGAAAACTCGCCTGATAGGCTCCACCCCACAGAGGAATGCAATATGTCAAAATGGAATACACCAAAGCATGGAATGTCATTCTAATGGCAGACAACGGGAGGACCTTATTGAGAAAAGAAAATATAAAAGTGGATCGTCTAATTGAATTACTAATCTGTAAAATATGAGATCTCCATTTTAAAAATCTATCAATAGATACACCTAAGTATCTTTGGCACTCCACTCGCTGCAGGCATGGGCAAGAACAGGATCCATACAGGCCAGAATCCAGACAATGATCATGGAAAGGAACCTCAGAGAAAACTGGCTGCCCCACCTCCGTAATGGAGTGTGTAATGTATGCGGTTTTTTGTTTATTAACGGTCAACGCGTTTTGATCAAACCAATCCGACATAACAGACACACCACGAGCAGCAAGGTGATGGGCACTCTCCCACGAATCAGAAATAATTACCAAAGCCAAATCATCCGCAAAACCAATGAGGGACCCTTCAATATTCAAGTGAAAGACATCATTAATGTATAAAATGAACAAGATAGGTCCAAGTACAGAGCCCTGGGGTACTCCCATAGAAATCGAAGCCAGTCCACTACGTTCCCCATCAATGTCCACAAATTGAACTCTATCAGTAAGATAAGATGAGAACCAGCGTCCAACGACATCAATCAGTCCAACCTGGTTCAATTTTTCCAGTAAACGCTCATGATTCAATGAATCAAAAGCCTTAGTGAGATCAAAATAGATGCTTATTGCTTTCATCCCCGCGTTGAGGGCCCCACTAATCCGAGAACTCAGCATTGACACTGCGTCCTGGCAGCTACGCCCACCTCGGAAACCGAATTGATCATTTGAGAGGATATCATTTTCATCCAAATAATTTAAGAGCTGCCGCTTGACTAATTTTTCAAAAATTTTCGAGAAGGTTGACAACAGTGAGATTGGGCGATAGTTCTCAAGAACATTCCGAGAACCCTTTTTGAAAAGAGGCCTGACTTTAGCTAACTTTAAAGCATCGGGGAAGACTCCATTTACAAGGCTAAGGTTAACCAAATAAACCAGTGGTTCTGCTATCCATTTTACTATCTTCTTTGTAATATCAGAGTTGAAAATATCAGGACCAGACCCTTTTCCCGATTTCAAATCACCAACACATTTAAGGACGTCATCAAGAGTGACTGGCTTGAACTTCATAATGGAATTCACTTTTTTTGGCAGATATGCTCCAGGATTAAAATTCTTGAAATTACTAAAGAGTGATTTTCCAACATTTGCAAAATACTCATTAAATTTATCAGCAATTACAGATGGGTTGGTAACCACTTCGCCATGAATATTCAACCTACCGATGGGAATGTCTCCTAGGTTACTTTGTGACACCTCCTTGACGACATTCCAAATTCTTCTCGGGCAACTGCCCGCCATCACAATTTTATTTCTGTAATATGCCTGCTTACTAAATTGAACCAAATTTCTCAACCTGGCGGTATATTTTCTTAAATAATCAGCTAGGTGGGTGTTAAAAGGTTGCTTTTTACTCTTCTTCGCTAGTTTATCTCTTTTATTAATTGACGTGACCAATCCCGTTGTAATCCACGGCTTCAGTTTTTTAACATTTTTTCTTGTAAGGTCTCTAGTGACAGCTACATAACTTAAATCAACTACTGCATTCAAAATGTTAATGAATTCATTGAATGCCAAATTCGTGTCGGTGATCGCATATACGTTGTCCCATTTCACATTTTCAAGATTATCCATTAGTTTTTTCTCATTCAACCGATTACAACGAGTGATTGCGGGAACAGATACATCAATCTCATCTTTCGAGCTACTCCTGATTTTCAAAAAAGTTGCATTATGGTCAGTTACATTACTTAACCACTGACAAGCCCTGCAGTACCTCAGCAGTGAACGCTCCATTTTTACAAAAACATGATCTAAGCACGACTTCGCTGTAGTCGGCGTGTTTATCAAACTAACAAAACCATATGAAGTCAGTAGATCAAGGTATTTCGAAACATAATTATATCTATGAGCATCACTTGCCATTATATTAATATTTATGTCTCCACACACAACAACATTAGTGGAACTAAAAATAGAGTCCAGTTCGGAGACCAAATCATTAATAAAAATATCCACATCTGACGAGTAACACCTATAGATTGAAACCAAACACAGTTCCCGACCCCTCTGGTCACATTTCAACAACAATACTGAAGCATTACGTATACTAACCTCCCTAACTTCCTTAATATTTATGGAACTATCTGTATATACTATAATGCCACAATTTTGATTATAATGAGTTTCTGTATTATGCAAATGGTACCCTTGAATGTTGTATAAATTTTTATAATCAACGTATTTATTATACCAAATTTCAGACAATACAATAATGTTGGGTTTATTTTTTAATGAAGCAATCGAAGTAATAAACTCGTCAAAGTTATGCTGTATACTTCGAATGTTCTGCTGACAAATCGAAAGAGAAGCATCTTCCAAAAAAGAATTCAGAACACATGTGTCATCGCAAAAGTCTTCAAATTCCCCAGCAATAGAAGTTAAACAATCAGAAACATCCATAAGAATTCGATAATACAGCCTCAGTGATTCTGCCCCATTTCATTGCACCTTACAGTGCAATCTTGGAAAAATCATTTATACTACGAACTATTCTCAACCTTTCTCCGTCTGATTTGCGAATCATAACTTTACCGTTACGCACCCATACATACTTATAGTTATTTTCTTTGGCAAACATTTTGGCTTTATAAAACAAACTTCTCTGATAGCTGGTTAAATTCTCATTGACGTAGAGTGGGGATTGTGGCCAGGAAGAATTCACACTGCTCGCACTGAGCTTCCTCTCCTTTGACTCCTTCAATAGACCGACCCTGATTGATTCATCTGCTACATCCGATATGATTATGCGAGGGCGATTGGCGACGACGCGACCGACTCGATAAGCGAATTTGGGAGTAACAGAGATATCCAGTTTCTCTCCTATCATTTTAATTATTTCTCCACAATTTTCATTTTTTGATTCCGGGATTCCGTGGACCTCAATCACACTCTTCCGTTTTTCCATCTCAAGACTATCAATCTTAGCCTCTAAAACTTCCATTTTCGAAGAAAGTTCAACATTTTCCTTCTTAATACGATCCATGTCTTCCTTTATAATCTTGATTTCCTCCACGAAGGTGTCAAACTGAGATCCCATGAACTCGATCGACTTCTGCAATTCTTGAATCTGATTACTGAGTGGCATCAGTTTGCCTAGTTTGCAATTTATTTCTCTGACCATTCTCCCTAGCGACCTCATATCGTCAACATCACCTGAATCATCAATAGCACCCGCCTTCGAAGCCAGTTCAATCTTGCCTTTAGTAGTAGGTTCAGTTGAATTTCTGCAACTTAGACATTTCCATTTCTTTTTATTTTCCGTTGTCATAGTACGGAAATTCGACTCCCTTATCGAACAACATGAATAATGAAAGGTACCTACACACTTGCCGCTGCATTTCATTGAATCTTCCCGCAACAGCGGGTCCGAACATGCCACGCACTGCATCTACGCACGGCTAACAAACTCGATAACAATAAGCGCGATAAGACCAACAACAATCAGACGAGGACGGAGGCACGATGTGAACAGTCCGAGAGCCAGACAACAACTGATATGACACTCTTTTTTCTATTTTCATTTCAAATTGTCCACAAAAACAACAAAAACCCTATTTAAAAAACCTATTTTCAAATTCGAAGGTCCAGGCGCGCTAAGGGTATTTGTTTGGAGTTGAAATCCGTTTGAAATTTGAAAATCGGATGAGTATCAACCAAATAGTATTGTTATTACGATTTAGGTGGGGAAAATGCTACTTATGAATGGAGGCCCCTGTCTTAGAAGGGGTGCGCATCTCCTGGTCTATGGAGAAGGGTCTAACGAGAAGTGACAGCAGTTTTTGTGTTCAGGCTGTATTTTTCAATATTCCACTGCTACAGGTCTGTTCATTCTATAATAGGCAGTGAACACCCAAATGGAAAACATAAGTTAGATTAGTCAAAAGGAAAAGAAGTAAACAAAAAAGGAAAGCACTGCGTTCGGCGTAAAAAGAATTCGGTTGACATCATATTCAGAATCAATGCGTGAAATATTTTACCATGTCAAACGTAGGTAGATAAGTAGAAATCAAGGAAAATAATCTTACAGATTTTACTAAACAGGGAAATACATGCCATCCTGAATCCGAATCCTTGAAAAAAAAGCCATAGGTGAATGTCTTGTGTCTGACAAAACCTTGTTTGCACTGCCCAGACCTCAATTCTCAACCGATTTGCGTGGTTTTCAATAATAATAATAATAATAATAATAATAATAATAATAATAATATTATAGTTAGGTATTATAATAATCTGCATATAGGTAGGTAGTTAGTAGGTATTATTATTATATTTATATTCGTGGGGGTTTTGTTACCATATTATGTTTATTGCTATGTAGGTATTGTTATTATAATAATTATTATGATTACATTATTTGTATGTAGGTAAAAATTTTTACAATTTTTTGAAATATTTATATTATTATTCAGTTATTATTTTCAATAATGAACCTTTGCAATCAAGCATGAAAAGAAAAAAATTTTAACCCACCCTCAAAATTGTTGGAAGTAAGCTTTCTGATCCCCATCAAGAGGCCACACCACAAAGTGGCAGAATTTCAAAGTGCAACGGAGAAGTCGATGGATTCGGCCTGGAAAAAAACAGTTCGGTTGGTGGCGGTGGTAGCATAGACATTCAACCGGACTTCTCTCTTTACTAGGGCGTTCGTATTCCGCGGAATCAAAAATCGGCCGAAGCCGGATCCAGTCTAACAGATCACTGTTTTCTGTGGTCAGTACCCTCGAGCTCCCTCCAGGAAAGCTCTAAATGGAGTACTGGAGCCAGCCCGGGAATTAAAGTTTCATACAATCGCGCGGGATTCAATAATTAAATCATTAATTGTGAACCGTTGTGTAATAATTTGCCGTTGTGTAAGAATTTACCATTTTGTAATAATTTGCCCATCAATAATACTTCAGCGGTTGTTCAAGTTGCAAAAGTACCTATCAACAAAATCCAATAGATCCATCATTTTTCAAATGAAATAATATCGCAGAACAACCAACTCAACTTCATACAGCCGTCCTTGATTATAATCAGGTGCTCCCTAGTGATGATATCCCGGCCGGATTAATACCGGGACTAGCAATCATGAGAGATAATTTGTAGGGGGGAAAAGCCTAATTCGTATTTTTGGGAGCCAAAATTGGTGGAAACCATCAGATAGCTGTCAATTTATTGCACGTGAAAGAAAAAGTAAATGTACAGCCAACATTTCTGCAGGTATGTTCAGTAGAATAATAAATCCATGTGCGTTTTTTTGAAGTCGGTTAAAATTTAACATGTGCAACCGCCTCCAAGTAACCCCTAAGTCCACTTTTCTGCCGACTACGCTCTTCAGGAGGTACCTACTTCCAGCCGATTTCTTGGTTGGAGAGCGGCTCATCATGCTGGTACCTATGCAGGCTGTCAATTAGCACCGAGCGACATTTTTCAACAATAGATCCCTTTATAAGTACTTCTCAGTGACTCCTTTGGACTAAGGCGATTCGACGCACGTCCTATGAACTAACCTATAGGTAGTACGTACCTACCTAAATTTTGAGCGATTTTTAGCTATTTTCACATCACTGTCAAGAAAACGTTTGACTTTCTGTCCCTACAGTCTTTACCACCACCAGTAAATTTAAGTACCTACATCAATGTTCGGTAATGTTGGCCATTTTACAGATTTCCGATGATTTATCCTTCAGTCTCATATTCGACCCGCTTTGGGAGAAAAAAGGTTTTTGATCATTAAAACAGTCACACAGAACTAAAAATAAAATAAAAAAATTACCCACTTTATACTTTTGAAACTGATCATCTTCGAACTCCTCTTTTTGTTTGAAATGACAAACATATCGGCGAAACATGGAATTTTCCATCTCATATCGAACGACACATAAATAGGTAATCATACAACTTCGTTAAAATCTATGGATTAATTCAGAATGCTCTAAAACGGATCTATAACGAGTGATCTCTCAAAACTCGTCTTCAAATTTTTTTGGACCAATTACAATAGCATCTTTCTTCGAAAATTCGTAAACAAAAGAATAAAAAGAAAAATACCGTCAAACATGGTGTGACTCCGGACAAAAGCGGACTAAATTTCGATAGACAAAATTATTTTTGCACATAATTCAAATGAATTCTGCAAAATAAACACACAAATAGGAGAAGGTGGCTTAACGAACAAATTTTCAAAGAAATAGTTTGGGAAATAGAGAATTTAAATTAATAGGGTAAAGTCGTGTACCTAGGGACGTTTGTACCTCGGGACAGACGCGGGATAAATATGAAGGAAAGAGGGAAAAAAATCCCCCAAGGACACTAGAAGCAGGCCCTCGCAATGGCAACACTAGGTGAAGAACGCCTTTTCGATTATCTGCTACCTTATTGGACTGATAACAGTTTTTCGATTTCCGGGTCGTCAGAAAAAATTATGAAGCTGTAATCAATCGCCGTTCACAGTCACAGTAAGTTGAATATTTCATTACTTTTGATTGCACATTGTTCCTTGAGGTTGGCCCTAGCGTTGATAACGTTTCCAGGATGATGTGTCGCTTTTCATGCCATGGAAACGATTTCGGTGAAAAGTTGTCTTTCTTGTACCTCGGTGCCTTGTTTGGTGCTTGCACCGTGGAACACTATGGGACACGCATAATACAGTGTCCATTGGTACACACGCCAAACTGTTACATTATTTTGGTGAATAATTCTAATATAAATATAATAATAATTCATTTCATGGAACTTTTGTTGTTTTCAGATGCCGCGTTCAGCTCACGAGGTAACCCGTGCTCCCGTTGATCAAAAGGGGATACAGAAGGCCGCCAACGTCATTTGGAGGAGAAATGGGGCTGAATGTTATTTAATTTATATTTTATTACACAATTTGAAAAGTTTTGAAGCTTTTTTGAATAATTTAGTCTTCCCGTCCGAACATACAAACATTCCCGAGGTACAGAACAGGGTGTCCCATGGAACATGACTGGTCATGTACCTCGGGACAAAAAATGGTTTTCGAAAAATGCATTTTAAAAATATTTAGAATTTTCTGAAAAATCTGAGATAAAATATGGAGCTTCAGTATTGGATAATATTACAGGAAAAGCAATTAGGGTTCCAAATTTTCTATTCAAGACTTCACAGGAGTCAAAAAACCAAAATCGTCCCAAGGTACACGACTTTCCCCTATCATCTGCCAGAGCACTTGTTGAGACCAGAGTGGAACGTCGTGCAGAAAAATTAAGTCAAAAATTCATCTTTGGGTGTTTGGAACCAAAAAAATTTGATTTTGATGATTACTCGATGCAGTCTTGTGCTGAAACTACTTACTCGCAATCGATTCAGCGACCAACAGAGTAAACAAAAACAGAGTAAACGACACCTCACATGCCTCCATAAAAAACAAGCAATTTTTTTCGGACTAAAATTTTGTAAATTTCTTGCGCTGGACGCGTCTAATCGTACTAGGACCAGTTTCAATCGATTGAGCGCCCCAAAAAACATGATGAAACCCCACATGTCCATGTTAGTGTCCTATTATGCGCGGCCACTCGAGTGGCTCGCGACCGCGACTGCTCAAAGGCCACTCTTAGCGGGCCACGTTATCATATGGAGCTTATTAAGCGACGCGACAGCGGTGGTTAGGCACGCTACAGTCGCCGCGACTGGCCACTCCAGTCGCGCACCCTCGCTACTGGTGGCGAGCTCGGGCGACTGCCGCGCCGTCAACGGGCCATGTTTTCATATGGAGCTTATTATGCGCAGCCACAGTCGCGGGCCACAGCGCACCCCCCACTCACCGCCCGGTCGTTGAATACTGTATACATGTAGTTGTATATAATAAAATGTGAAACTGACTGGGGGGGTCCACAGTCAAAAGTGGGTAGTCCACAAAAAAAACGTCATGTCAGCCAAACTTCACTGAGGAAGGTCTCCTTCCTCAGGGAGAGAATTTGATTCATCAACTGAGGCACAGAGGAGAGGCACCAAAAGTTCAGCCCTAAAATGTAAAATGTACAACCAACAAATGTATTGCGCAAGGGAACGGAAAAATTCACAAATCACAAAACTAGCCAGAGGCGCTTCCAGTGGCATAGCAGAGACGTGCAAATCACATAGGAGATGCAACAAAACACAGGAGAGAGTACACTCGAGCTCACTTGGACTTGACAATCACCCTATCAGAAAAGAAGTGACTGTGAGGACAAAGGCGAAGTAAAGGGATGAACAAAGAAAGAGGGTCCATCCATGACTAAGCCCCTGTAGGTGCCAAGCAAGGTAGGCCCTACTCCCCTAAAAGAAGGTACAACAGTGACAACACAGTATGACACTCAAATAATAAAGAATCGTCTGACCAGCCGCGCAGGCTGAAGCCGAACCAACCGGGAGGATCCACAGTCAATTGGGGCAGAGTCCACCATAAACAATAAGAATCGTCCGACCAGCCACACAGGCTGAAGCCGAACCAACCGGGAGGATCCACAGTCAATTGGGGCAGAGTCCACCATAAACAATAAGAATCGTCCAACCAGCCACACAGGCTGAAGCCGAACCAACCGGGAGGATCCACAGTCAATTGGGGCAGAGTCTACCATAAACAATAAGAATCGTCCGACCAGCCACACAGGCTGAAGCCGAACCAACCGGGAGGATCCACAGTCAATTGGGGCAGAGTCCACCATAAACAATAAGTCATACTTCACACAGAAATGTCCCCATTATCAGGGAGAGGGCTTGTCCCATCAAAAATAGGAGCCTTGCGCAAACGTTCATGAGGGTATTTTAAATAGTTCTTTGTTCCGCCAGAAACAGACTGCAGTAAATAGCGGTCATTAGGCAACACTTTCACAATCTTATAGGGGCCTCTGTAGGCATCGTCCAATTTAACCCTGTTCCTCACCTCTGTCTGTGCAAAAACCAAATCGTTCTCCTGAAATCGTTTAACCTTCAATTTTCCACTGTCAAATCGACATTTACTTAGTTGAGCTTGTTTCTCAATCAATTGGGTAGCAGAGTCACGTAACTCATGGAGGCTAGAGGATGGCTGTTAAAAATTTACAACAGACGAACTACATGCGCTAGGAGGTTCAAAATGAAAAATGTCGTGAGTTGGCCACAGGAGGGTCCAATGGCTGAGGTATGGATGAGGAAGAAAACATTTAACAAGAAGCATACAGACTGGGCCTCGAAGCAACTTGGGCTTGACAATCGCAGTATCAGAAAAGAAGCGACTGTGAGACAAAGGCAACGTAAAGGGAAGGACAAAGAAGGAGAGTCCAACCATGACGAGGCCAGTGTGGGGGTGCCAAGAAAGTTAGAGATCCCAATAAAAAAGCTTGAAAATGACATACTGACAATGGCATAACAACAGAAAGACCAGCCGCTCAGGCTGAAGTCAGATCTGACCAGCCGCTCAGGCTGAAGTCAGAACAGTCAAAGATGGGATAGTCCACCAATATAAAAAGTGCCATGTCAGTCAAAATTCAGTCTGAAAGATCCCCACTATCAGGGACAGGACTGGAGCCATCAATAGTTGGAGGCTTAGACCACTCGGCCATCTGGTGTGACAAAGGATAGCTTTTCAATGGATTCTTCCTCAACAGGAATTTGATAAAATCCGCTGGCAGCGTCTAGGATCGTGAAATACTTGGAGCCACTCAAACGTGCTATTTGATCATTGATTAAAGGTAAGGGATAGCGATCAGGGACCGTATTTGAATTCAAATTTCTAAAGTCTATCGTCATTCTAAAACCACCAGTCTTTTTTGAACCAGAAGGATGGGGCTGGCAAAAGGGGAAGAACTGGGGCGAATTACTTTCGCATCTTCAAGTTCTTTAATGTGATTTCGTACTATTTCTCGTTGGAAAGGACTGAGTGTATAGGGACGTCGGTGAACTATTTTGGTTGGATCAGTAAGACGAATTTTGAAAGTACCCGTGGTAACACGTGTAGTAGGAATTCCAGTGATGAAAAATTTTGAATATTTTTGTAAAATACTAACAAGATCGGATTTCTGGCTGCTAGGAAGGTCTGTTTGCACCTTATCAAAACTTTCAGTACTCACTGGTAACACATGGCAAATTTGTGAAGGTGACTCTGCAGGTGGAGGTAAATCCACAAATGGAATAATAACAGTGTGACCACCTAACATCTCACTGAACAGCACAACCTCATCCTCAGTACACTGATCTAGAGAGCACTGATCTGGCAAGGTATCAGAATAATCATTGGTGACATTACTAAATGTATTAACAGAATCAGAATGCTTGTCCTCCTTGGTACATTTGTCCAATAGATCTGAGTCAACTCCTAAGCAAGTTTGCTGAACTTCAACTTCATCCACACATGAGGCATTTGTTTTGTGTTTACTGGTTCCTTCCATAGAGGTGGGCATGCTAGGAGGATAATCCTTCCTCAACATGCACAATGATGGGGTGATCACCATATAGAAATCAGGTACCAGAATTTCTCGTCCCAAAACTATGGGGACTGGCAAAGAACAATCAGGGACTACATGAAACAATACCTGAATATTGAAATAATTGGCAGAATCAAGAACGACCTTTTTGTAATCCAGAGCAATCAACAACTCAAACTTTTTACAATTCTCCAAACTAATCCTGGCAACTGTTATCATATGCAGTTCCTAATAATAATTATAGTGCATCTTGTCATACGCACTGCACATCACTTCTCCCTCCCATTTTCGGTGTAGTGAGCCAGCCGGTCAGCATGTACCACGTACTTCCGGCCTGATGGCAGCTTGATCCAGTAAACAACATCCGAAATTCGCTTCTTCCCTGCACAGGGTCCAATCCAGGAGGACTGTAGCTTCGGACATACACCAACTTTCCGTCTTGGCCTGAAGCACCAAACCTGATCCCCTTCTTTGAACGTTGGCATCTCCGATCGCACATTATAACGTCGCTTTAAATCGTTTGATGCCTTGCAGAGTCTGTCTCGAGCCAGTTGGTGTGCTGTCTCCAATCGATCCTGCAGCACTTTTGCAAAATCGGTCGCTGTAGACTGGTTTGGTACTCGACCACACAAAAGTGTCACGGGTAATGTCAGTTCACGGCCAAACATCAGCATGGCTGGCGAAAACCCGGTCTTAGCATGATCGGTGGCGCGGTAGGCCATGAGGGCGATAGGTAGCTGACGGTCCCAGTCGCGCTGGTGCTCCTCAACCATCTTTGACAGCAAATCCCACAGCGTCCTGTTGAACCTTTCGACTAGGCCATTACTTTGAGGATGTAGGGGTGATGTCCGAGTTTTGTGAATTCCCAACAATTTGACCACTTCTTGGAAGACACCAGACTCAAAATTCGTCCCTTGGTCGGAATGCAGTTCCAGCGGTACACCAAACCTGCTGATCACATGATTGATCAACCCCTCAGCCACCATTGGCGCTGTCTGGTCTGCCACAGGGAACGCTTCTGGCCACTTTGTGAAATAGTCCATAACAACAACAATGAACCGGTTGCCGTCGTCTGATTTTGGCAGGGGACCTACAACGTCTATGGCCACCCTTTCAAAGGGAGCACCAACCACGTACTCCTGCATGGGTGCTTTTTGGTGCGGTCCTCCCCTTCTCTTTCCGCACACCTCACAGCTTCTTACGCAATACTTGACGTCCCCATGCATACCGACCCAATAAAAATGTTTCCGAAGACTGCTCACCATCCTCTTTTCCCCAAAATGGCCCGTCTGATGGGTATCAGTCAACACCATCCTCTTCAGCGCGTCAGGGACAATGATCTGAAACACCCGACTCAGCCCATGCCCCCAAACTCGTTTTAGAACCCCGTTCTCCAACACTAAAGCATCCAACATGGCCCAGTATGCATTTACTTTCGGTCCCTCCATGGATATGGCGGCCCACTTTGGCCTCTGTCCCTCTGATACCCATTGTAACACCAGTCTAACTATCGGGTCTTCTCGCTGGGCTTGCTCCCAATTCACATCCGTTTGCAGTACTGTTCGACCTAGCATCCCTTCCCTTGCCCGTTGTTTTTCTTCTTGGCGAGTGCAGTAGCGGCAATCATTGCTCAAGCAAGGCCTCCGAGACAACCCATCTGCATTACCATGGTCCTTTCCTGGGCAGTACGCTATTCGTAAGTTGAAGGGTGCTAACACCTCGAGCCAACGGGCCAGTTGGCCATCGGGATCCCGAAAGTTCTTGAGCCATGTCAGTGAGGAATGATCGGTCCTTACCTCCACCGGGTCACCATTATCCAGCCCATAGGAAGCAAAGTGTTTGAGAGCTTTCACTAAACTCAGGAGCTCTCGTCGGGTAACACAATAATTACGCTCGGGCTTGGATAGGCATTTGGAGAAGTAGGCGACCACACGTTCCTTCGCTCCCAGCTTTTGTGAAAGGGTTGCGCCAACCGCAGAACCACTAGCATCTACATCCAGGATGTAATGTGCACCAGGAACCGGGTGGCATAAGACTGGAGGATTGGGGAGTGAAGCATGCACCAGGACCGCACCAGTCAGAGAGGAAGCAAGAGCCGACCCCATCATCCCTCTATCCCACCCGTTAGAACGGGAAACGGTTTCAAAATGGGTGTAATAGTCGTCCCAAGGAAGAGAACCATCGTACTTCTCAGGTTTGAAGAACCCTCTTCCAACTGCGTGACTTCCCCGGTCGTCTTGCAGGATTGGTGGCGGTGGACTAGAAACTCCAGGAACAACCGCTGGCTGCTGGCAAGCAACTTTACTACACCCAATATTTCCGCCACTGATGTTCCGGAGTTCAGATCGAATCTCTGAACGGATATCGTCATAAAATACTCGCAGCGCGCCTCTTACTTCCCCCATAAGCGAATGTCTGATTTGGTCCTCTAATACGGCGTACCGTTCGTTCGAACCCGGATCAATAACTCCCGCTTCTGAGGGCCCCTGCTCCTCATTAGCTACAACTCTGCCACTCCGCAATGACATGCCGCTTCCATCGTTCACGCTGGCATCCATCCCACTTCTGACACCAGTGAAATAATTGGCAGAATCAAGAACGACCTTTTTGTAATCCAGAGCAATCAACAACTCAAACTTTTTACAATTCTCCAAACTAATGCAGCGTCCTGGCAACTGTTATCATATGCAGTTCCTAATAATAATTATAGTGCATCTTGTCATACGCACTGCACATCAATATCATGACCATTGATAGTGATTGATGTCAGTCTTTGACACTTAGAAATCGTTACTGATGATCCTAATCCATGCAAGGTAACAATATTATCAAACGTTGTACCATGAAACTTGAGACCAATGGACGCACGAAGGAGGGAGCATTCTGAACCTGAGTCGAAACAGTAATTGAATACATCACCTCGGTGGGTAAAGGTGCCTTCTGAATTGGCGACGCAAAGGCTGACCTGCCTCTCTGCTGGCTTGGTCGTCAGATTTCTACTGTCTCCAGATCCCGGACGTGATGATGACTGCTTCTTCTTGCAGGGTGGCCACTCGATCAGGATTTTCATTTTCCCTGACTTTTCCCTGACTTCTCCCTGACTTTTTTGTCGATTTCCCTGACTTTCCGAGATTTTTGAAGCCCGACTCTTCCATCTTTTTCCCGATTTCCCTGCCTAAATTTTAGCATATTCTCTGTCAAATTTAAATGTCTTAAAGGGTAAATAAACGGGTAATTAGACTAAATATTATTAAACCGAAGGATTTATGTATTAATTCATTAATGTGCTAACCTAAATAAATTTTTAATTTAGAGGAGCGATCGGGGCACAAGAAACGCCAACCAGCATACATACAGCAAAGCGAACTACCAAGCGTCAGCACAAAAAATGCTGCAAATTCCTACACAACGGTTTATTATTTTGTATAGAACACCCTTCTGTTACAGACCACACTTCTCTGTATAGAACATCCTTCTGTTACAGATCACAGCTCTCTGTATATATAACCCTTCTATATAGATCACAGACCCTCCGTGACTTAGTACCTAACCCCGTACTCGTTATTAGGTAGCTACCTAAATCACGTGTTAAATGTTGCTGAAATAAAAACAGCAACAACAGCTGTTCTATCAATCAAAAACAGTAGCTAAAATGGCAAAAAGGAACAAACAAGTTCTGAAGGGAAATTCTTCATCTGGAGTGAATTCAACAGTTCACTGCCAATCAAACCCTACCGGGATTCAAGTCCCAGTAGGGTTTTGATCTCGAGAACTTTGGCATTACAACCCTCACTTAGACCACTGCGCTACAGCGCCCATCTGGCCGACAGATCAGTGTTGTGCGCTCTCAGCTCAGCTTGATGCTTGCGTACACTCTGCTCTTTACAGCAAATTGTATAGCAAATTTTATGGCAACATCGTAGAATGCTCCGGATGGTCTCAAAAATTCAGAAAAAATCTTACTATTTAAAAATGCGAGAAAACCCACATCTCCCGATACAATTTCTAAATAATACTAAATAATACAATTTCCAATAATAATAACAATAATACAATTTCCCGAGATAGGGATACTCTGGACATTTCAACCCCTATTTTCACCCCTTGCAGTTGAGCGACATTAACGCTGATCTTCGAGGATCAATTAGAGCCCAAACGGGACCCATATAAATATATACCAAATTTCGTTAATTTTGGTTCATGGGAACTAAGAAAAAGCCGCGGACCGTCGTGGCGTTGGACGGCGTACGGAAGGAAATATTTTTATTCGATATTCATATTCTACGTCCCTTAAAACGTAAAAAATGGCAATGGTGGGGGGTAAAATGTTTCGCGGTCGATTCCAACGGTTCATTATTGAAAATAATAAACCAAAATCCTCCATAAAACAATGCAAGCGTTAACTAACCACATGCCGACCCTCGGCTTGACACAGCTTGCATAAGTAGGACCCGACACGTGCAGACATTTCATCATAATTGAACTTATCTGATTTTAAAGCTGGACAATCGAAAATCTCCGCCCGCCCCGTCGCCCGCGCGCGGAACCCCCTACAACTTTTTTTGGGATGGAACATCGATGGTTGATGTTATCGAAACATCAATGTTTTGACTTCTATGTTCGACATTTAACCATCGATTCCGATATTATTGAACATCGATGTTACCGTTCCGATATTTATTTAACAGAACGGGCAGGGCCCAGCTGTACAGAGACGACAGTTAACATCGAAAATATACTTCAAATATTTGAAGTATATTGTGAACCAATCAACTTCAAATTGAACATTTAGACTGAAAAATTAGCATCATTGTAACTACAGTTAGATCTAGTTTTGGTGATTAAAGCAGTTTGAAAATAATGAGAGCCCTGAGGAACTCCGGAGGAAGGAATGAAGGAGGACGATAGGGAATTTCTGATTTTCACTAGCAGGGAACGATCGGTGAGGTAACTGGAAACAAGATCTAACGTATTTCCTTGAAAGCCGAGAGCATTCAACTTGTATAAGAATAAATTATGATCTACCCTATCAAACGCTTTGGAAAAATCTAGGTATATGGTGGCGACCTGGTATCCTTGTTCAATCTGCGTGTATACATAGTTGGTGAAAACTAAAAGATTTGAAGGTTGACCTGCTTTTACAAAAACCATGCTGATGAAGTGCTATCAATGGTTTAAACTTAAACCAAAGTATTAACTACTAACATATAAACATCGATACCATCGATGTTAGCTGAATCCATATCGATGTAATTTATTGTGAAATGGAGGAAAATTCATGGCTGGAAAGATACTGGTGGAAGTGGAAGAAGAATCCCGTAGGAATATTCGAACGCCATCAACTACTGTTCAAGTACCTACCTTTACGATTGGTTCATAATCGAACTTCCCAATCGTATTCCCTAGAACTTCCCACAGGCCTGCGGGGAGCTGAGGGGACGGATGGGGCAATGGTGACATCCTCTACTCTGTTCACCAGGTGCGCTAGCGCTAGGCAGGCATTGCATTCTCTGAACCTATCAGATGACTGGACAGAAGCAGAGCAGTAAATAAAGTGCGTCAGTTCAAAATCTCAAGAGAACAGCGGACGTGCGGTAATTTTCCCTGACTCGCCACTCAATTTCCCTGACTTTTCCCTGACTTCCCTGACCAACATTTTTTTCCCTGACTTTTCCCTGACTTCCCTGACCGGTGGCCACCCTGTCTTGGGACAATTTGGTGCAATATGGTCTTTCTCATTTCAGGTGAAACATGTGGTGTTGTTGGATTGTTTGGGTAGCTGATAGGATGAGTTGGATCCTGAAGTTGATGATCTGCATTCAGAAGTTTTTTGTACAGTCCGTTTGCATCGGCCACAACGAGGGATGAAGCTTTGGGTAGTTGAAGATGTTGATGGGGAATTATATCGGGTTTTCTTTGACGGACCAGAGCTACCATCATCATTGTCATTTGGCCTTTTGAAAGACAAGGCCCTCAACTCCTGAAACAATTTTTTGCGATCGTCGATTTTGGTGGTGTAGCAGAGGCGACGCGCTCTTGGATCTGCTTGAGCAATTTTGGGCAAGAGCAAAAGATACAGCAACTTCTTCTACGGAGAATTGGCGATAACGAGACATAAATTGGTTGATGGTTCGTGACGCAAATGTGGCGTAGTTTTCGAATTCTCGGGGTTTAGATTGGAAGCAATGAAGCATGAAACCTGCTGGAGTGAGTGAAACGTCATATTGGTGAAGGAAAAGTGATCGAAATTCGTTCCAATTTAGTTCAGGATGAACTATGGTAGTAAACCAATCAGCTGCATCTCCTTTTAGGGCTTGGCTCAAAGCTACTATCAATCTTCTGCCTTGTTGATCATCAGAGGTCAAGCAACATTCAGCTGTGTTACACCATGATTTAGGTTCGACGTGTTTATTTTTTGTGTCAAATTCGGGAAGAGTTAGCCTCATTGAATCTCTAAAAGTACTTTGGTCTTGTCCTGTTGTAAGTTTATCAGCCATAGCTCTCATTATGCGAGCTTGCTCAAATAAAAAGTCTTGTAGGGGGTACGAAAAGTCATGAGAGGGTCTGGTAGCGGAAGGAGGAGGGGTGGAAGAAACAGGTGGCGGGCGCCTGGCGTCATTCGGGTGTTCTCGCGGAAATTCGGTACTGTAGGGACCCCGTTCGGAGGGCGCTCGTGATCCCGAAGGGTACCTCCCCCAGAAAAGGTTTCCCCTTGCCATCCGTCTGCACGAAACCTTGGCGGAGCCTCGCGACCGGCCCTCCAACTGATGGAAGAGTTTTCTCGCACATAATGGTTATTCGAAACATTTTCGTTCAACTCAGGATTTTCACGTCGACTGTCACTGAATCCGGCACGTAGATTTTGATATCCCACTTCTCATATGATGTCCTGGGGTTCGGGATCTGATATTTCCCCTTCTTCATACTCAGATGCCATGGGGAGACACAAGCAAACCACTCGCGATATGATTAAAAACTAATTTATTTGGATTCGGACTGTTAAAATGGAAAAACTCGATAGCACACTCCCCCTCGAAGGTACTCACAGTGGTACTTGTAACGTAAACTGATCGTAATACTTTGCAGTTATTAAACGTGACTAACAGAGCAACTACTCACAACAGACTGCAGATGCAGAGTGGGGCCTCAGGGTGAGCGCTCCCCTCCAGTTTTCAGTAGTTTGTTAAAGTACCTCGAGGGGATTTACGAGCGGCTAGTGGCGACACAATTGGTGTTTTCGAGTACTAGGTTTCAGAAGCGTTTCAGGAGGCAGGCTCATTTCTTTCGAGTACTACGTTTCGGAAGCTCAGACAGTAGGCAGGCTCATCTCTCCATCACACGGCGATCCTGACATTGCTGCCGTCCTCGGGAGCACAAGTCATCTGAATATCATTCTCCATCACATATAAGTCATAACTTATTTCAATCTCAAAGTTAATCGACTGTTACAATCAACTATGGTTATGTAGGTAGGACTGATAAACAACTATTATATTTACCTTAAGGCGAGTGCTAGCCTCTCCTTAGCTGGAATGAAGTTATTCACATTCTTGTGGGATACGGATAAGTCGGTTTCCACTGTTTCTAAAAGTTCGTCGAAAGAGCGTTTAGACATCCGGAAATATCCAAAAAACTTCTTGTCGTCCTCTCTGAGATCATTGTACAGTGTGTAAAATACTCCTCTTGAAGGTCTTACTTTGAGTAACGGATGGACTCCAATACTTTTATTTCGCCTACATCTACGACGGTTAAGTAAAAGTAGATGAAGTAGTTCATCTTCTTCACTTGACGACGACATTATTCACACTGACATGCAAGTCATCATTGTTCAATCGGTCAGACGCCCGACCTCGCCACGCTTGTCGCTACCCCTGGCCACACCTGTGGCTTCCCCTAGCGACTGAGTAGTCGCGGTCGCGAGCCACTCGAGTGGCCGCGCATAATAGGACACTTAGCGGGCCACGTTATCATATGGAGCTTATTAAGCGACGCGACAGCGGTGGTGAGGCACGCTACAGTCGCCGCGACTGGCCACTCCAGTCGCGCACCCTCGCTACTGGTAGCGAGCCCGGGCGACTGCCGCGCCGTCAACGGGCCATGTTTTCATATGGAGCTTATTATGCGCAGCCACAGTCGCGGGCCACAGCGCACCCCCCACTCCCCGCCCGGTCGTTGAATACTGTATACATGTAGTTGTATATAATAAAATGTGTTTATATAAGTCATAACTTATTTCAATCTCAAAGTGAATCGACTGTTACAATCAACTATGGTTATGTAGGTAGGACTGATAAACAACTATAGAATAGTAATTACATTATATTAATACAAAACTATTATATTTACCTCAAGGCAAGTGCTAGCCTCTCCTTAGCTGGAATGAAGTTATTCACATTCTTGTGGGATACGGATAAGTCGGTTTCCACTGTTTCTAAAAGTTCGTCGAAAGAGCGTTTAGACATCCGGAAATATCCAAAAAACTTCTTGTCGTCCTCTCTGAGATCATTGTACAGTGTGTAAAATACTCCTCTTGAAGGTCTTACTTTGAGTAACGGATGGACTCCAATACTTTTATTTCGCCTACATCTACGACGCTTAAGTAAAAGTAGAAGAAGTAGTTCATCTTCTTCACTTGACGACGACATTATTCACACTGACATGCAAGTCATCATTGTTCAATCGGTCAGACGCCCGACCTCGCCACACTTGTCGCTACCCCTGGCCACACCTGTGGCTTCCCCTAGCGACTGAGTAGTCGCGGTCGCGAGCCACTCGAGTGGCCGCGCATAATAGGACACTTACTGAAATCCTTTTCTTTTTGGACATTTGTAAATGTGGGCAGCAGCGCACAATGCGATCAGCCTTGCTAACAAACTCGATCATTATTCTTGCAGAGAAGGATTTTTCTGCGCAAGAACGAAATTTTTACCATGGTAATTCAGTGCGACACACGCACGTACGCACAAAGTGAACATCTATAATTTAGATCTCTGATGGAAGAAACGGAGTAAGGTCTTTGAAATTTTCGAACGAGCCAAATAGCTATTCTTTTTCTTTTCTTTGCGTAGGTAAGTATAACAAGAGTAGGACAAAAAATTCGCTTGCTCCAACAGTGATTATAATCAGATTCCTTTACATTTTTTCAAACGCCAAAAAGCTAACGAAATTTTGTTTCATGTTGCACCTTACCTCCGCTTTTCACTAGAAGAAGCCAACATACATGGTCATAATTCTGACCCTCTCAAGTTCCCCATGGGGATCATATTTAGATTCATCCACATGGAATTAGATTCATGGATTTAGATTCATCCACATACATGGTCATAATTCTGACCCTCTCAAGTTCCCCATGGGGATCATATTTAGATTCATCCACATGGAACTTAAATGAATAAAATAAACACAATGAAAATAAGTTTAATGAAACGTAAAAGAAAATTCAAATTGTGACTTAGCAATGATATTTATGTAAAATCAAACGACGGAGTTAATGATATAGCCGATGCATCACTTTCAGCACCTGGAGATGAAGGAGTAGGAGGGCAGTAAAACAATTCTTCAGGCCATCTTGATCCAGCTGTCTTACTCGGAAAATTCCTGCGGTGATTATTTAATTCGCATTCTATTTGTCCGGCACCAGATTCGTGACTAGATGGCGGTGGTTTAGTTTCTGAAATGCACTTGGTCTTCTTGATCATTTTCTTTAATGGTCCAGCAAAACAGCTACTATCCATTTCCATGCCATCTTTGATAGCAAGCCTAGGTTTAGGAGTGATCTGAATGTGTTCTGTGCTAGCGGCAATTGTTTCTAGAATGGGATAACGGACCTCACGACAAGGAACATCAATAGACTGTCCAACGGAGTGGAGACTGGGTGGTGTTAGATGCATGTGACCGTTTGAAATAGAAACTGAAGGATGATGTACAACGACTGGTAGATCTTGAGTTTTTTTTTTCATGAATCCCTCTATCTTACTAGGAAAATTCCTATTTAATTGGCATTCAATTCGTGTGGCACCAGATACATGACTAGATGGTGGTGGGTTCGAAATGGTAGATGACTGAACCAAAACGAGAGAATTGTCCTCGGAAGTTTCTGAAATGCGCTTGGTCTTCTTGATCCTTCTTTTCAATGGTATGGTAAAATAACCGCCATCCGTTCCCATGCCGTCTTTGATAAGAAGCCTAGGTTTAGGATTCGGCTGAACTGGTTCTCTGCTAGCGAACATTTCTAGACTGGGAGAACGGACCTCTTGACAAGGAACATCAAGAGAATGATCACGGATATGCATTCGATGCTTGTGAACTTCAAATGGAACTTGAGGATTCACAAGATCTTTTGGAATTGGAACTGAAGAATGATGTACACTGGCTGGGAGATCTTCTGAGTGTTTTTTAATCAATGGATCAGCTTGATCTTCCTTAGGAACATCAAGAACTTTGGGTGAGTGATTTTCAGTGGTTGTTCTAGTGGTCACCTCCTCAGAGCCAACATGAGATTGAAGTTGTTGGCCATTTAAAAGCACTGCTGTGTTGTCAGCAATAGAAGAGTCTCTGTCAAATTGACACAATGGTTGAGCTTCATTTTGCGCAACATGCTTATCCATAACTTCTCTATGGAGAGCTCCAACAAACTGAACTTCCATGTTGGAAACAGGTTGAAAACCACTGCCATTATTACAAGGAGTTTCTAAATAGCTATCCTCCTGGGGTATCACGCTGAAATTCTCATCCAGTTGAGAAGTGGCAGCCTCATTCACTTCATCTTTTTCCTCAACAAGGTTTGGAAGACTGTGAAGAACCTCATCGGTATCTACTGGGTCCACAGCTACCAATGATTTCTCATTTGAATCATCAGAGTCACTAAAGCTCTGTAGAGGTTTGTCATCAAGAAGCGAACAGTGTTCCAGCACAACTACAGGTATCAACTGATTCAACAGAATAGAAGAAGCGTTGTTGATATTCGAGGTTTTGGTAGGCTGTTGTATCGTGGAAGAGCTCCTTGTAATTCTCTTATTTGTCTCAGGCTGGTTTATCAAGGACGATCTTAGCGCAACTACATAATCTTCATTCAGAAGACCGTCCAGCTCTACTTTCGAAACTCTTCCTGGCTTTTTACTCCCCTCGTTAGTAGTACGTCCTGATGTATGACGCTTAGTCGTACATGAAGAGGATGCAGTACCTTTGGTGAAGTGGGTTTGGGTAGTTTTTATTTCGTTAACGGGAATGGTTGATGTAGTACTTCCAGACGTTTGGTGTTTCGTACTACATGAAGAGGATTTACTGCCTTTGGTGAAGGGGGGTTTGGTAGAATTTAATTCATAAACGGGAATGGTTGACACAGTACTTCCTGGTGTATGACGCTCAGTCCTACATAAAGAGGATTTAGTGTCTTTGGTGGAGAGAGGTTGGGTAGAGTTAATTTCACAAACGGGAATGGCTGGCGTGGTACTCCCTGATGTATGAAGCTTAGTCGAACATGAAGAGGATGCAGTATCATTGGTGAAGAGGGGTTGGTTACAGTTTATTTCAGAAACGGGAATGGGTGACCGCTGCAATGAAGGTTGTTTGGGTTTTGGGTGATGAGCAATGTGAGCCTTCAATTGCTCTATTTCATTAAAGAAGAGTCCACATAGAAGACATTGTACAAGGAGATGTTTGTGGACATGTTCCCGTAGCATCATTTCGTCCGAAAACCTTTCTTGACAGATCTTACAATAGTGATCCTTCACATCAACAGTGAGATGTTCAAGCCACGATTTTGGCAGCAGAGTTAGGGAAGGGCCAGTCTTACTGGACTTGATGCTCCATGCATTGCTGCATTTTTTACAATACTTCCTCTGTAACGTTATTTTGTTGAGTGGAGATCGCCGTGGACTCAATCTCCTTTTGGTTTTTTTAGAACCTGGAACATGGACGAAAAAATCTTTCAACTACTGTAGGTAATGATCAAGATTAGAAAGACATTGAAAATAAATCTTCTCTTTTATCAACCCACGTTGAAATTCCAATATGTGATATCGAAATTTAATGTAACATGTCAGTGCAACTGTTGAGATAAAGAACATACGTTTAATATGCATTCAATAATATCATAAATTAATGCAACAGCTGGGATGAGGTAGAAGAGGGAGAGAGAACACATCACTTTTGAACTGACACTTATATAATGGAGTAAGGGTACGAAGGAAACTTGGGAGGTGGCGACCCTTTCAACCAAGAAAATCCAATTTTCCTGAACGAAATCGAAAACCACCTTCGCGAAATACTTCATACACCTAAAAATACTTCAAATCATCAGATCTACTTCAGTATAAGACATAATAAATATAATCCAACTCCCAATATACACCCTGTATTCAAAAAAAAATTTTCGTTTACCCTCATTTTGGCGATTTTAGGGGGGTGATCCATTGGATAGAAGACACCCTGTCTTCTATCCAATGGATCACCCCCCTAAAATCGCCAAAATGAGGGTAAACGAAAATTTTTTTTTGAATCTTCATATTTTTTAGCGAGGATTTCAAAAATGAAAAAATTTTGCTGCGCGCAATTGCGCAACTATGCGCAACTGACACCAACTTTCTTATTTCAAATGGGAATCCCCCTTTTTTATTGCAAATTCGGATTCTACGCAAAATTTCATGAACTTTTGACCCCTCAATCGATTTTTTTGACCGCGCGCAACCCATTCAACGAGCATGCAAATTTGTTGAAATACCAAATTGCGCAAAATATGGTGTCATGTAAACCCCAAGTGTGGTACATGAATTTCCATTGTTTTTCAACGCTGATTCACGTGGTGCTGTCAGTTTTGAGATTTAACTCACTTTTTATCGATATTATGCCCATGACCTATGTTATTCGGTGAAATATTACAGTTTTTCCGAAGTACCAACTTTGGCAGTAGATTTATTTTTCCTCACCCTTTCGAAACACGGGCTTGGAACCGGCTTTGGCGGGTTTAAAAATAAATCCGTCTTCTTAAAAAAAGAAAAAAAAATTCGTGAAATAAAATAGGTATTGAAAGTAACGAAGTTTATTATTAAATAAACCGACTTGAAAGGTATGATTCCAGGTCCGATTCGGTGCTATCAAAGACCCTTACTCTTTGATTTGCATCAAAACAACTGCGATTAGAATCTAATCTAATCATCATGGACGCCAGTTTGAGCGGCTGTTGTAATTTTTTTTTCTTTTTTTTTTTTTAAGAAGACGGATTTATTTTTAAACCCGCCATAGCCGGTTCCAAGCCCGTGTTTCGAAAGGGTGAGGAAAAATAAATCTACTGCCAAAGTTGGTACTTCGGAAAAACTGTAATATTTCACCGAATAACATAGGTTATGGGCATAATATCGATAAAAAGTGAGTTAAATCTCAAAACTGACAGCACCACGTGAATCAGCGTTGAAAAACAATGGAAATTCATGTACCACACTTGGGGTTTACATGACACCATATTTTGCGCAATTTGGTATTTCAACAAATTTGCATGCTCGTTGAATGGGTTGCGCGCGGTCAAAAAAATCGATTGAGGGGTCAAAAGTTCATGAAATTTTGCGTAGAATCCGAATTTGCAATAAAAAAGGGGGATTCCCATTTGAAATAAGAAAGTTGGTGTCAGTTGCGCATAGTTGCGCAATTGCGCGCAGCAAAATTTTTTCATTTTTGAAATCCCCGCAAAAAAATATGAAGATTCAAAAAAAAAATTTTCGTTTACCCTCATTTTGGCGATTTTAGGGGGGTGATCCATTGGATAGAAGACACCCTGTATACATCACACTACTCCAATTACATCTCAGTTTACACCAACAAAATCACGTTTCACCCCTTTTTACAAGACCTTAACTTTCTCCTATTTTCACTAGGCACTTTTAAACAGTTGTACCTTCGTTGTGGGCTTCAGAGTATGACTATGACTCCTACTGATTCGTGACATCCTGGAAATGGCATAACCAGGTGGAGAAGCCCTTAGACCAGAAGTAGCTGTGGTAGAAGTTTTTTGGCATAACTGTCCTCATTGTCCAATGGATTTTCTCACAGGATTCAGAGCCTTCCGGGAGGAGATTTCGGTTCAAGTGTTTTTGGCAAAAGTACTGGTAATGCTTGGAGGCCGACTCGTAGATGGCAACACAGGTGCTGGCTTCACTGGGATAGCAATTAACCTTTTATTGGGAGATAAAATGGCTTTATGAAATGGCTTCAACAAGGTCCTATCTCGTCTAATGTGACTCACATCTACAACCATCTGAGCATGTCCTTAATGTCCCAAACCCTTCAGGTAAGAGCTTTTCTGACACCAGATTAAGCGTTCCAGTACGAGGAGACATGAGGCGTTGGACTAAAATCCGTATTTTGCCATTCAAGGAGTCACGCATAAGTATGTTCCTTCTTGCTCCATTTTCTCAAGAGCGTTTTTGCAATGCTGAACACAAACTCCGCTTTGCCATTTCCATGACAGATGTTGAGTGAACTCCCACTCCTTGGCGAATTTAACAAAGTCTCTTCCAAAACATGAAGAAGTGTACCATGTCTGGGAAACACTTTTTAGAGAAAGTAATTTATATTAAATGCAGTTATGTTCTTGAGCTCCTCAACTTTGATAGTCTGAGTATGCATCGTCAAGGACACTATACTGACGTTTCTCAAATCTGGGAGTATGGAGGGAAATTCTCTCCCAAGGAAGAGCCGGTATTCTATGGGCGGGTTTCACCACCTACAGTTAGAATGCGAGTTATGTTAACTTGGAGTTACAGAAAAAAATGCATTTCACCATCTCATTTCTGTGCCATTTCTTTAAACCTCGGCTCCGCAGTGGCAGACGTCCATTTTTTTAAACTTTACCTTTAGGACAACTTAACCCCCCCCCCCCCCCCCCCCCGCCGATACCATTTCTACTTAGAATTAATGGCAGTTTCGGATTATATGGCACAAGGACTCTATCTGAAGTGAGCACTTTCTTCAGGAAATTATAAGCCTTCTTTGCTGGATTTGTCCACAGGAATTTTGTAGTGGTAAGCATTTGGTGTAATGGAGCTGTCAGAGAGAATAAAGGACTGGTAGTTGGTCACTTTTCTGAGGAATGTCCGGAGTTCTGCAGCGTTCGATGATATGAAGGTATTCAGAAGTGCTTCGACATGCTTGTTTTGTGTATGTAGCCGGAAGCGTCGACAGTATTTCCAAGGAAATCCGCACTTTGAACGCCGAAGTTTGAGGCCTGCCTGATCCAGCTTCTGGAATGTTTGGGCCAATACCTACTTGAATCATTCAATCTTCCGAATCTCAAAAAACAATAATATATCGATGAAATTTAATGTGCAGTTTAGGCTCTGTAGAACTGACTCCATTCGGCAAGCCCAGATGGGGGAATGTTTGCTACACCATACTGTGCTCTCGTTGGTTGTACTAGGCCATGGGTTGGTGTATTCAAGGCCATAGCTTGACAAAAATGCTCTGTACACGGTAGGCTCATGGAGACATCAGTAATGTCAAGACATGAAAATAGTGACGCGCCTTGCAATTTATGAAATAATTCTTCCACTCGAGGGATCGGGTATTCGTCGACGATTGGCTATGGATTTGAAGTAGCCTTGTAGTCACCTGTCAATCTCATTACTTTTCGGAATTTGATTGCTTCACTGTATTTGTTCTCCGGTTTCACAAGAATGTGTTTAATTTCGTCGAACGTCTTAGTAATTGGTAATACCGGATGTATCCCGGTATTACAAGGCATATCAAGTTATTTAATTCCGTACCCATGTGTATCCTCAAGTAACTACTCACTCGGCTTGAGGAACATCGCACAAGGTAAGTTGCGTCTTGAATCGATCGAAATATTCTATGATCGGTTCATCGCCCGAAGATATGAATTCCTCGAAGTGAAATGGGCGAGAAGATTTAACGCTAGGAGTTGAATGAATTTCGGCTAGTAATTGTTTTACGATATCTGCTAGCTGCGAAATTTGTTTTGCAGATCCGGGTACCAGCAACGGTCGCTACTGACTTCAGACATCAGCGCTGACTCATCTCATGGCAGTCGGATTCATCGTTGTGGGGATAGGCATGATAGAAGTCGCAGTCACGTTCTTTTTCAACAGGGACAACAGGGAAGAAAATATACAATTTCTTCGGTGTCCTGTACTTTAATGAAGGGCTCTATTTCAAATGTGTGCCCCATGAAATTCTAGGGACTTAACTTTGTAGAAGGCCTGTCCAACTCATTCAATATGAAGGGAATTTAATCAATAATACTTGAATGAATTTCACCCATTTTGCAGAAAAGAAGAAAAAATAAGAGGTTTCTGTCTTTATTTTTCTTCTAAATATAGAAGATCTGATATAATGTTCCAATATGTCAGTAGCAGAGCTGACTTGAGAATTTCCGTATTTTATAGAACGTAACTGGTGGAATTCTTCTAGTATCTGTTGATTACTGCAGTTGATGATTTCCATAGTTTTACTAAAGACCACCATGATGACTTGATTAATCGGATACTAGAGTTTATTTGCGATATTGTAATTCCTCTTGATTAGCTAACAGACGGTAGGTTGTCCTGTATATTTTCTTGATCGTTAGAATCCAAGTTGCCTGTTATGAATTTCATCACTGACCCTACACAGTTTATTCCCTTTTTACTCGAATAGCTTGATGTTTTATAATTAAATTGTCCAATTTTTTGTCATTCCTAGTGGGTGACTGGTGGTTGCTAATGTCATTTCCGTCCAGCTCTATACAATGGTGATCCCGACAAACTACTTTCATAGAATTTCGCAAGTTGATTTGTAGTCAGTTCCAATTGCTTCCAAGCATAGCCAGGTAGCGGAAGCCTTGTTTTAACTTCTGAAAGTAATGAGTAAGCAAGTAGTAATTTTCTCCCGCAGTTTCTCCAAGATGAGCTGCAGGGTGGGTGGAGTGAGTGGTCAGCAGGGGAAGAGACTACCGTTGTCTTCAGCCTGTCTCCTGCATTCACTGTGCGACAACTTTACCATACTTGAATTCCCACTTTTTAACGTTTTTGCTGATACAGAAACCCTTCAATCTGCACCTTTAGCAAAAAATTCTAACTTGTGGAAGAAAGAAAAAAACACTTATTTTCCTTTGAAACACTAAACCCAACCAGAAATAACGGGAACTTGTCAAGGCCTACTGTCAATACCGAAGTATTGGATAATAACCACTCTGAACTTTTTTCCTCCTTATTTGATTCCTATAGCAATAATGCAGAATTTTTACTTTTGGAGTTCTCACGTTCAACAGCTGAACAGGTAGGATGTTGAGAGTTCTGGTGCTCCTTGCCATCTGGAAAATTCAAATAATCTTATTTCAACACACAGAAAACCCATAGGGTTCATCAAAAACTAATTCAGCATTTGAAATCAATTTCCACTTTCAAGATTCTTCCTCAGATTATTGGAGGGACCATTAAGATATGAAGTGGGCGATGATTCATTTTCTTCAATGTGGTTTTTACAGACGTGCTGAAATCTGGCCTTGAAATACCTGAATTTTGATTAAAAAAATACTGCCAATAGATTCCTACTTCAATTTTCTTGTTCCGCAAGTATTGGTTTTCTTCATCACCGGGAACAATGATTCCAGCTAATCCGACTTTACTGATAGGCTTTTCTTCAAGGAAATTTTGCACTGGTTCAAAAATAACTAGCTGACAATCATTCAAAATATTTGAAAAATCGTATTTTTCAACCAGTTTTTTATTGTGTGCATTGCAACAAGGTTGTTCTACATTTCAAAAAAGTAGCTATTCAAGTTCTGTATCGTTTGAACACCAATAATTGCGAAATCAATATATTGTTTGTTACTGACGATGGTTTGATCATCCAAACTGGTATAACAGTGTATTTCTCGCGTTTTTTCGTTTATTAGTTGAAATAGACAACTTTTAAATAACTCCGCTTTTCTTTATCTATCGCGTACTGCGAAGGTTTGTATTAGGTACTCAAGGAAATAAATTGTCATGATGGGTCCAATGTTGTTGCCTACCTGGTTTGGTGTAAAATTACATTTATTACATATTTTTGGTACTAGCTCTGTTTGGAAAACGGAACTAGGCACGCAACTATCGAGCACGAAGCTCATCCCTTCCTTGAAGAGGCGGAACCTTGCGAAAAAATCGCAGCCATCCCATTTCTGGAAATGGTCGACACTTTCAAAACATATCAACATTCTTGGCAGGGCTACTTCGATAAGTTCGTTGAAATCTTCATCTGAGGATGACACTTGAATGAAACGATTCACCGCACAAAATATTTTATGCAAATTATGAGTAAGAAATAAATTTTTTTTAAAAGTTTTAAAAATAGCGATGGCCTCTCCAAAATTGGAGATCAACCACAGATCTGAGGTTTAAACTACCCGAAAGGAGTATTAACTTAATGCGCCTACAGCGAGAGTTATTCCGAGATTAGGCGTTCCTGAAACCATCTTTTCTAAGAATCGATGGCTTAAAACTCCGCCGAGATTGATAGCTGGATAGTCCGCGTTGGTGAAACTGCCCCTTATAGGCATCAACTGTCCCCCTCCACGAAAAATTGAAGGCACCCCTTACCTAGAAGCCAAGCCCTACAAAAGAACTGAGCAGCAGAATAAGTACCAGCACAATTCCTGTAGACTGTGTGCTACTAGACAAGCATATGCCTATTGCCAGTGCTACTAGTACAATACATACCTGACAATAAAAAATGTGTCACGTTAGACTCACGGTGTGCGTGTGTGTATGTGAACATAACATATACATTCTAATGAAATGACCTAAAGGAGCTCCCTTGAAAGAAAATGAAACTGAACTTAAATCTTCGATATATATGTAGGCAGGTACGGTTATGGTTGGAGTGCTTATAAAAATTAAATTAGTCCTTTTGGCGGGATTCGGCCAATTGAAATCATGAGAGACGCTCGTCGACGAAAGTGGTCAAAACAGGCACCCACTTCCTCACCTGGCTCCGTAAATTGATACCAAAATGTTTCAACGGAAATACCGGGTGTCCGCCGCGAACAAGCTATGAGCAGGTAGGTAGATTGAGGTTCCCGATTCCTTCTCTGGAGCTGTGAATGAAAAGTTGCCTTTTAGTCGGGATTCGAAATCGGACGATGGTAAGCTTAGACGCAACTTGATGCAGCTATTTACAATCCTTCCAGTAGATATAAGTTCGAAGAACCAAGGGTCACCAAGGGAATTATATCGATACTGTCAACGACGGCGAGGATGACTGAGGACCTCTGGTCGAAGAAAATGGCTGATGGAAAAACTGATGCAGAGCGAAACAGTGGTCTCATCTAACGCTAGCTGGGATCTGCTCACGACTTCCATCCTAGAAGGAGGGGATCCGCTCCACCACCCGGACGCAGCTATAAGGACGCACCACAGAATCAGAGACAAGGTCGAACACACTCTTATCACGGCACTACTGAATTGAAGCTACCTACCTATTGTTGGCGTAAACAGTGATGTAAAAACGCAAAATGGCTATTACTCAAAAACTTATCACCAACAATTTCTATGGGGCCTGTTTTGTTTGTATGGATCAGTGGAATCGATCCCTTGCAGGTGTGACACCTTATCATGTGACACCGTGTATTCTGTATTAGCAGAGATCAGTTAGTTTTTGACATTTTATTATGGATGTATATCTTTGTCTCTGAATTTTTCTGGATACACCACTAATTGGATGGAATTCAAATTAGGACCAATACAGCAACCACTAGAATTCCTTTCTTACTTTTGTTGGAATCAGGATTCCCACTAACTGCTACACTGGGTGGACACAGGAAACGAGATGCCTCCAGTTCTGGCGTTGAGAGACTACCGGTGGGGCGTTCAACCTCTGAAACATTGTAAACATTCTGTAGAATTTCAGAGCACAAGGATAAAAGCATTTACAACAAATCCAACGACACAGTACCTACTAAAATGGATGCTTACTTTTCAGCTCCTTATTTCCACTCAACCATAAAAATTTATTGAAAGTGGTGGTCAGGACATGGCAATGTCCATACCCACTCTTAGCCCCTCACCTTAAACTCCATTACCTGCATAGATATTTCTTTCCCAGTCTAACGAATGGCAACCAGGAATACAGAATTTGTAAAATGCCTACAGTCGACTCTCACTATTTCCACTCTCAATAATTCGAATTTCTCGATTATTCTATCAAATACCTCGGTCTCTTGAGAATCTCTCGTTAACTAGAATACAACAATGTGAATCTTGTGTGAACTAAATCACTCGCGACGAAATCGTGGAAACCATTTCAAAGAAAAACGGAGTTATTGAAAAAAATAGTCTATTTCCACTAATACACTGTTGTTATAACAGTGTTTTTTGCGTTTTCGTGTATTAGTGGAAATAGACTATTTTTTCAATAACTCCGTTTTTCTTTGAGTCTTGTGTGTTTTGGTACGCTAGGTAAATTAAAGCAATCGAATCAATACTGATTTGAACTCGACTGACGTAATAGTAGGTATCCTCAGTAATTCCAAGTTTTTTTGTTTCAACCAACGGGACCCACTGGTGTATGCGATGACTTTTCTCGGGCATTTTCACCATAAACATCACACCTGACCACGCAAGAATGGAAACAAGAAAATTGCAGATTTTTAAAAGAAATAGATGTGTACCTATCCAAGTATAACTAGAATCCTCAGATAAATTCGTTCGATCTGTACTTTCTATATGTCAATTTTCTTGACCCTCTTTTGGCTATAGTGGAGAGTGGACGATGAAGACGTAATGTCAGGGAAGGTAATGCTGGTTGAATGTGATCAAGATTTTACTTAGCTAACTACATATGATGTATAAAAAATTGAAAACATCATGTTTGGAAGGGCGCGATGAGCAGAACCCCCAGCAATAAAGGTACCTAGTTGTTCTATGCCCTTACTGCATGTGGCTGGCCAAATCGAATGAGACACCAATTTCACCTTGCTAAATAAACAGTGATTTATTAAAAGATGCGCAGTGGAAGCAATAATAATTTATGTAAGTATTTCAAACATAAATAATGATATACCTAAATATGAAACTAATAATTTTGTAACACCAATTTTCCAATTCAGCAATAACAACCTACAACATAATGAAGTTTGTATAAATCATAATTGAAATGATATATATAGGAGCTCCTAGTAATATTCGTGAGTTAAGTATATTTTGGTTGTACCTAATTTTAGTTTTATCATTTATTTATACATATATTTTACAATAATTATGTGACTTTAATATCTACAGTGTCCTGGCTATGGATGTTGTAAATGGTGCTGGTATATATGGTAGAATACTTTTTTTTTTGCTCAATAGCTCAAACTGAGCAGCATTCTAGTTTGCGAAGTCGCAAGGTAGTTGGAAAGGACTGACCTCAACCTTTGGGCTAGTGGTATCGTCGTAGAGCGGATGCAGGGAATAGAGGTACAGCGACGTCCTTCCACAATATTCAGCTCAGAAATTGGTAGTGCACAAAGTGTTGCGATATTATAGTTGCAATAGAATTTTTGATGGCCAATTTGTAAGCAAACTACACGCCAGTTTGTTTATAGAAGGGCGAGTAGACCGCCGACTAGATAGATGTGCCCAGGTGATGGAAATGAGATCGGTACCAAATTTGGCGAATGGATCGAATTCGACGTGTACAACGTGATTTAGCGATCGAGCGGAACAACAAGGGTTCACACTGGAAGAACAGTTGTTACTGAAGAGTTGGGGAACGACGGGGCGTCGGAGTTGTGAGAGCATCGATAGTGGGGATTGTGCAAAAGTGACATGTACTGAGATTAGATGATCAGACGCGAGATAGGAGATCTGGATAGAAGGACCTTCTACCTAAACATGCCGCCAACCAAATTTGAATATTTTCAAACTGAGCCCTAATTTTCTGTAGAGTACGGATCCTCACGAAGTGGGAGTAGTGGTGAGCACTGAGAGGCGTGTCGCTTCAGGATGGAGCCATCGGCTGTTCCTGACTAGTCCATCATGCCCTGGTTGAGTTTCCACCACCCTGGCCGATGGCCACTGTAAGGGCTGACAAGCGTCGTTTAGAAGAATCAGGTCATCAACCTGGAGGTTAGCTGTCTGTCTCTGCCATTTGGTATGGGCTTGGAGTGTTACAAGGTATTCCAGCCTCCATTTGCTCCAGAACTGCTGGAACATTTGACGGTTCATTTGCCAGTGGTCCAGCAGGTTAGGTCTCTGTTCCAATTTTGACTGCTCAGGAAATGTGCAGAGAGGGTCGCCGATCAAGAAATGACCAGGGGTAAGGCGCTCAACATCCTCAGGGCTCGAGGAGGACACAATGGGCCCGAGTTCAGTGAAGACTCGACTCTGGCAAGCAAGGTAGCCATCTCCTCAAATGTCATGAGAGTATCCCCAGCTATGACTTGGAGGCGCCCTTTTACGGATTTGACTCCACCCTCCCAAATCCCACCTATCCTGATCCAGGCTCCAAGGTTTTTTACAGTTGACATGTAAGGGAGAATGATTGAATTTAATGATACTTGTGGGAGTGCTGTAATATTCAATTTAGACTTTGAGAAGATGACGACTTGGGTTTTGCTAGGATTGAGCAGCAGAGAGTTAACGTGAGGATATCTTGAGATAGCCATTAAGTCAGAATTCATTTGAGAAATTGCTGTTGGTAGTTGAGGTAGGGGGCAGGTTAAATATAGCTGTGTGTCCTCAGCATATTGATGGGATTTAGAAAATTTTAAATAGGTAGGGAGATCATTAATGTACATGTTAAATAAAAGTGGCCGAAGAATGGAACCTTGAGGCACCCCTGAATGTAGTGGAAGAGGAGACTAAAACTCTTTGGCTGAGTAAACACTCTGTGTTCGTTGATTCAGAAATGAGTCAATGTAGTTCAGAGCGGAGGATGAAAATGAAAACTCATCACACAACTTATGGAGTAAAGTACTGAAGCAAATTGTACCAAAAGCGTTTGAGAAGTCTAAAAGTACCATAAGTGTGGCCAGATTATCATTGAATCCCTCCCTGATTTCTTCTGTTATCTTAAGCAGGACTGTCATGCAACTGTGTTGTTGCCTAAACCCTGACTGACACACATTCAGTAGCTGATTTTTGCTAACATAGTCATAAAGTTGATTATTCATCAACGACTCAAGCAGCTTGGATAACACAGGCAGTTTTGATATAGGCTCAGGTCAGATAATGGTTTAGGATTCGGGACTTTATTAACGGGAATTACTATTGCATGCTTCCATGCAGATGGAAATTTAGAAGACGAGATACAAAAATTTAGAATATGAGTTAGAAACGGAAGAATAATGGTAATTAAGGTTAGCAAAAAGTGTAAAGGGATGTCATCGCTTCCTGTAGCAGGGGACTTTATGGAGGAAATAGCAGATATTACATCAGCTTGCTCTACATTTTTAAATGCAAACCCCTCGAAGTTGGTTGCAAATGGAGGAGCTGATTGAGAACTAAGTGAGTGTGAGTTAGAACGTGTGAAATGAACATTGAGTTCATCAGGGCAAGTCTGAGTATTCTGGAGCCTTCCTTTCAGCACTGAGACACCAACCTTCCTGATATTCTGCCAAAGCTTTTTAGGACGTTGCTGGGGATTGAGATCTGAAATATACAATTTTTTGTTAGCTCTCCGAGACATAGACTTGGTTTTATTACGTTGAATCCGATACAGTTCCTTATCCTCAGGTCATTTACCACGGTCCTTCCATTTCTTGTGCAGTGTCTCTGCGTCTAATCGCAATGCCAATCTCTCTTGAGAACCAGGGGGTTTCAGGTCTAGTGACTGCTATTGTTTTCAGTGGGGCAAACATGTTCATCAAGTTGTGAATAAGAGCAGTGAAGGTTTCAACCACCAGATCTGCCTCAGAGAGTTGATATATGGAATCCCAAGGGAGTGTACCTGCGTAAGTTATAAGTAGGCCCTTGTCAATATTTTTAAAATCCCTAAACTCTATGAGCTGTGGTCGGTATTTGTAAGACGGCAGTTTATACCCAACTACTATACAGGAATGAGCAGATACCCCCGGAACGTCGAAAAGCTGGACCCCAGCTACTTTTGTAGGCTGCTTAATTATGGCTAGGTCAATTTATTGTAGATGCACCACGATTAGTTAAATGGGTTGGACCAGTTGGTAATATTGTGAGAGAGAGTGGAGCAAGCATAGAGTGGAGCCTATTGAAGTTCGCACAGTCATAGCTAGGATTGACATCCCCAAGAATAATGACATGATCGTAAGAGCAAATCATAGAACTCAAAGGACTTTCCAGTTCCAATATATTGATTTTGGGATCTGGAGGGCGTATATCGCAGCAATGAGAAGCTTGCCTCTAGCAAAACGTATTTCAACGAATAAAAATTGGATCTCTGAACTATCAGAATCAAGGATGACTTTGTACTTCAAATGCTCAGCTAAATAGAGGACAACTCCACCGCCTCTCTTCTTGTTTGAACTAGATGGACGATCCTTACAAATTAATTTAAAACCAGGTATTGCTACAAGTTTGTTTGGTATACTTTTCTTCAACCACGTCTCTGAAATAGCCACCGCACCAGTTTGCTGTCAGAAATTGCAATTTTAATCTCGTCAATATTTCTTGGAAGACTGCCAGAATTGAAATGTGCAACTGTAAAAACATGTTTAGAATATCCGCTGACATGATCAGCTATAGTGGGATTGCGAGTGGACCCGTTCAATAATGAATCCTCGAGTGAAGAGCCAAGTGAGATGTCAAAAATACTAGGGCGGGGGGAAGGAACTGCAGCCAGTGACATCATGATGGGGGCCTCCCGCTATACCAGAGCCAAAGTATGGCACGCACGACTAAGAGCCAGTCAGGAAAAAGGAAAATGCAGTATAAAGAAGATAGAAAGACAGAGGGCAGAATACAAAAAGAAAGCAATAGGAATTTCGGAAATAGAAAACAGTGAACAGGGTTGGAAGAAAACAATGGGAGCATGTTAATGGTATTAGGAAATGAAAAATCCAAATTGTGGTTTCAAGTAGGTACGAAATAAGTAAGTTATCAAAATCAAAAGGAATTTAAACTAAAAAAAAAAAAAAAAAAATCAAGTGAACTAACATGGGGTGGCTCGCTCTCGATATAATGACATTAACATAAGAAAAATGTAAAATTGAGCTCAAATTCGGAAAAAACCAATAGTTAATGAGAGCTGAAGAATAACCATTCAAAACAAAAAATGAAAATTACGAGTAAAATAAACAAAATTTAAAAGATTTGTATAAGTAGGTACCAATTTCAACTGTTGACGCACTTCTCAAATTCGTCCAAGGAGGAGACTGAGTGAACTTTGTCATCTGCACCAATCCATCTGACGTTTCCATTCACAGTCCAGGTCTTCCGCATTCCCATCCTCTTGGAAACATCGTGGTATAGCATTCGACGCCGATGAGTGAGGTCCTCGGTAATCACAACGCCTGATCCGGCCAGTAGCTTCTTGGCGGCGAAAACTTCAGACCTCTTACGGTTGTGTAGCAGAGTTATGACGACTGGGCGCGGTCTGTTGGCTTTTGGCGCAACAACTGTCTCCGTCTGTGAGTTCCGCGCGGTATGCCTAGGTAGCGCTGGTCTCCCTACACGTCTCGCCTTAGCAATATCTCCCACAGATAAGGGCAATTTCAACTTATCACTCACGAAAGAAGACACAACCTTCTCGAGTTTTTCGCCTTTAGATTCCGATAATCCATGAACACATAGATTCATGCTGCGAGACTTTTGATCAAGGATATCCATATCATTAGATTGCTTTCGAAAAACGTCCTCTAGTGACTTATTGAAGGTCTCAACCATGGAAGAAACTACCGGCTTTACTGCATTCACAATGGTGGTTTGAAGTAGGGAACCATGTCAGGGTCAAGCCCCTTTACCGAAATGATTGCGTTAGTGATTACCTCCGATATCGATGAGTTGAACTCACATTCTGGAAAATGAGGGATGTCGTCAACTGGTAGTACGTTCATCCGGCGCTTGCGGAATGGCTTACCCGAGGGAGAGACGTCAGGTGTACCGTACCTCGTCAGGTGTACCGTACCTCGTCAGGTGTACCGTACCTCGACATGGTGAGAAATGGTTTTTCCTTCGTTGTTATACACTGAACACTATTTAGACTTGAACAGCTGAACTTGTTGTAAGGTTTAGACAAGAATTGAGTAACAAAACGTTTGGTGAAACTACATTAAACGGTTGAAAACTGAGGAGCACCCCAGGGAGTTGTTCACGCAACGGCCATTCCCGCCAGAAAAAAAGGGAAAAAAGTCAAATGTCAAATTCAATTCTGACGAAAAACAATATAAATTTCACATGCAAACCGACCTCGACAGAGCAATAAGGCTAGTTCAAATTCCTCGGAAAATAGAATTCTCGCTCACAAACATCTCAAAATTGCAGTTCATAGAGGGGAGGTAAAAATCAAGGGAAGTAAGGCCATCTGAATACTATGGTTGCGAGGCATTGCATTGGCATTGACAAGAAAATCGCATCAGGTCATTATTGCCAGGTTCAACACCTCATTGGGCATCACCCATTCATGTGATAGAGGGGAGTAAAGTGAGATTGACAGGTGACTACAAGGCTACTTCAAATCCATAGCCAATCGTCGACGAATACCCGATCCCTCGAGTGGAAGAATCATTACATAAATTGCAAGGCGCGTCACTATTTTCATGTCTTGACATTACTGATGTCTCCATGAGCCTACCGTGTACAGAGCGTTTTTGTCAAGCTATGGCCTTGAATACACCAACCCATGGCCTAGTACAACCAACGAGAGCACAGTATGGTGTAGCAAACATTCCCCCCATCTGGGCTTGCCGAATGGAGACAATTCTACAGAGCCTAAACTGCACATTAAATTTCATCGATATATTATAGTTTTTTGAGATTCGGAAGATGGAATGATTCAAGTATTGGCCCAAACATTCCAGAAGCTGTATCAGGCAGGCTGCCTGACAATGTAAACACATATGTGCCCTAGTCAACAGTGACACCGAGTTTAAACCTATAAAAAGTACTCAACCACTTCACTCGGGGAACTGAGGCCTATTGATGTCGAGAAGGAGGGGGCCCAGGATGGTGTTTTGAGATTGGTTCCTCAAAATTTGTTTGCCCTATATGCGCCATCTCGAGGCTAAAAAAGTTATAATCGGTGATAATTTGTCCTCTCATGTCTCCACTGAGGAAGTGAAGCAGCGCGAGGCAAACGAAAATGAATTTGTTTTTCTGCCTCCAAATGGCAAGCACAACTAACAGCCACTGGATGTTTAGTTAAGAGGGCTCGGTCCAGTTGCCTTCATTCACGGAAGATGAAAAATAAGGTATTGGGGTGGCCGATCTGGGGTTACGAGTACAATGGGTGCTTGAAGCTTGAAAAAAAAAACTCAAAATCCCCTTCTCCTTACCTGAAAATACGTGGTTGTCGCCAATTCTGTATTACCTCTAGGAATCATGTCCATGACACTCGGAGCCTCTCATTACTCTTCCCATTAGAGTCATCTGCTCTAGTTCGGTCTGATATTGTAGGACTTGTTCTCTTGAAATTTCTGATTGTCAGTTGACTTGTACTCTTCCAATATTTTGTGAATGAAAGCCTCGAGTTTTGTGAAATTAAGGTCCTAATAATTTTTCAAGGTATAATTCAAAGTCAAACTCTTAACAATAAATGCAATTAGTTATCCATTCTTACATTTGGGTTGCTTGTTCTTCTGTTTCAAGGTATTAGCCAAGCTGAAAGAAGATGACGTAGTGAGCTGCAATAACTTGTTGCTCACCTCCTAGAAGTGTTAAATGGGTACCTATATATTTAATATTTTCATGTTAACAATTTGAAAAAGGAAGGATCAAGAAGTCACTTAGATATGTTTCTAAAAACGTTTAGTTTTCGAGTTACAGTCATTTTACGTTTTTGTGCCACTTTTCGCTATTTATGCCTTTATGACCTTGAAAGTCTGTTGATATTCGTCCTACAGCAAATCTAAGGGAATCGTTGGGTATCGTAAGGGTAGTGGGTAGTGGGTTCCCAAATGGGGACCAAATTATACCCATTTTCACTCATAACACCCCAGGGTATATTCCGATCGGGCTGCGAAGTTTCGGGACACAACTATGGCCCAAAAGGAGCATGTGTGCGAAAGAACGAATTTTTGAGACCGAAAATGAAGCCGGTACATGTGGGCGTACCGCCGCCCCCGGACATTCCATTTTTGGAATCTACGCCTTGAAATTTAAAAGAAAAAATTTGAGGGGGTGTTATAAACATTTTTGCTGAGCGATTACATAGGTGTATTATTCGCAGAATAATAAACCAATGGTGTGCGAAATTGTTTTTCGAGAAAAAAAAAGTATTTTCAAATTTTCACATTACATTTTTTAAACAGAAAAATTGACTGTCACAGTGCAAAATCATGCCTCTTTCTGAATGTTGTGATCGGCTGCTCCTCCACAACTCGATCATTGTTAAGACATGATGTATCTCAGAGTGGGGACCCCCCGACCCCCCTCTGACCATGTCAGGGGACTATAAAAGAGCCAGGGTGCCACCAATTAAACAACCATTCTCAATCAATCTTCCGGCCTCGTCTGTTGCTTCCTACATCACTACACTGGTGACCATCCGACGTTGACTACATCGCCCAGCGCCCGCCGTTCGACTGCGTCGCAGCCCCGCCTCCGCATCAACGAGCCCCACCACGCGCGGCCCCCACCGACGCCACAGCGGCGCCCCACTCCGACGCCCGCCTCGACGGCTAACGCAGCGCCTCCCGCTACTACTTCGCCCCACCATCTCCGATCTTATATAAGGAAACGGACGCCGGCGCCGAGCACACTTCCTGCTGACACCTCAACGGACTGGCGCCTACGAAGAAAACGAAGATGACCGAGCAGAAACCGCAAAAAACTCCCGAAGCGAGTCCGCCGTCGATCCTCAAGCTCCGGCCGTTCGACCCCGCATTTCCGCACGTCTGGTTCGCACAACTCGAGATCATAATCGCACACGAAGGCCTCACGACGCCCCAAGCGAAGTTCGCCCGAGCTTTCCTCGCACTCGAGCCCCGACAAGCGGATCTCTGCGACGACCTCAACCCCTCGAACGCCAGCAGCTACCAGACGCTGAAAACCCGCCTTCTAGCTACACACGCACCTTCAGATGGTTCACGGCTCACCGCCCTACTCCAACCGGCCTCCGACGTCGAGCTACCGTCGGTCCTCGCTCGCCGACTCACCCGAGCACTACCGGCTGACACAACGGCGCCACTCGTCCGACAGCTCTTTCTCCGCGCCCTCCCAGAGAGCATTCGACTACACATAGCGGCGCGTGACGAACCCGACATTGTGAAACTCGCTGCGCTCGCCGATCGCCTCCTACCCTTCGCCCCACCTCCTCGGGTGGCTACCGTCTCCGAAGAGGTTGAAGTGATACACAACAGACGACAACGGCGCTCGCCGACGCAGCCGACAACGAACACACGCCGCCCGACGACCACCCTATGTTTCTACCATCGCACATGGGGCCCCCGAGCACAGAAATGCCGCAGCCCCTGCACCTGGCGCCCGAAACTATCGGGAAACGACAACGCACGGCCCGACCAGCCGTAACGGCCGTGCGCAACCCACCAACATCTCGGCTCTTCATACGCTGCAAACGAACCGCCCTACAGTTTCTCGTAGATACCGGCTCCGACGTCTCGATCGTCCCGAACACCCTGCTCCGGCGAAAAACGACACGTCCAAGCGCTCTACGCGCCGCAAACGGCACCGAGATCAAGATGTACGGAACACACTCCGCCTCAGTACACCTACCAGATCTCCCTCCGTACGAGTGTACCTTCACAGTCGCCGACGTATCGACAACGATCCTCGGCTCCGACTTCTTGACGTATCACGGCCTACTCGTTGACCTACCCAACGCCCGGCTCATCAACGCGGCCACGCAGCGGTATATCACCGGGACAGTAGAACTAGTACCTCCGAGCCAGTCCATCTGCACGACGACAGCGAATGAGCCTCGATTTCAAGCCCTCCTCGATGGCTACAAACCCTCCGACACACCATGCGACGCCCCTGTCGAACATCACATCATCACGAAGGGACCCCCGTGTCATGCGAAACTTCGCCGATTATCACCGGACCTATACGCGAAAGCGAAGGCCCATTTCGGCGAATTATTAGCGGTCATCGAACCTTCGGAAGCGCCGTGGTCCAGCCCGCTCCACATCGTACCGAAACCCGACGGTGACATTCGCCCCGTCGGTGACTACAGAGCGCTGAATCGACTCACTATACCGGATCGCTACACCGTCCCACACCTACACGACTTCACAACAGCCCTGTACGGGACTACCGTGTACAGCACATTCGACCTCGCACGCGCATTCTTCCACTGCAAGATCAGCGAACGCGACGTCCCTAAAACAATGATCCTGACACCCTTCGGCGCCTACCAATTCAAGCGAATGAATTTCGGCTTACGAAACGCAGCGCAAACATGGCAACGCTACATGGACCACGTCCTACGCAACCTGCCCTTCGTGTATTGTTACCTCGATGACATACTGGTCGCCTCGGCCACCCCGTCAGAACACTACACCCACGTACGCACGCTCCTCGAGACCCTCGCTAAATACGGCCTCCAAATAAACACAGCCAAATACCAGCTCGCACGACCCTCAGTCAAATTTCTTGGCCACAACGTTTCAGCCGAAGGGATAACACCCCTACCGGAACGCACGGACCTCATTAAGAAATTCCCACGACCCACTACCGTCCACGAGCTTCGAACATTCCTCGGCCTCATCAATTTCTATCACCGAGCAATACCACGAGCCGCACCTACTCTTCGCCCCCTAGTGGAAATGATACCACCCGATGCGAAGAAAAAAGACAACCGCACGCTCACGTGGACCACCGACGCAGCTGACGCATTCGACCGCGCAAAACGCTTACTCGAAACCTCCGTCACACTCGCCCATCCGGCCCCGACCCGACCACTCGTCCTACACACGGACTCATCGGATTTCGCCGTCGGCGCAGCGCTGCACTTCATCGACAAATCGCACCCACGCCCGCTGGGTTTCTTCTCACGCACCCTCAACCCGGCTCAACGCAACTACAGCGCATTTGACCGCGAACTATTGGCTATATACCTAGCCATAGTACATTTTCGCCAACAAATCGAAGGGCGCCCACTCACCGTCTACACGGACCACAAGCCCCTAACGACCTCCCTAGCGACTCAATCAAACACGGCCCCGCAGACGAGACTTCGACACCTTCGATTCCATCTCCGAATTTACAACGGACATCAGGTACGCCGAGGGCCCAACAAACATCGTCGCCGACTACCTCTCTCGCCTTCCACCAACGGCCAACACAACCACGGCCCACGCCGTCACGGATCACGGTACCCCCTTCACGATCCAACAACTCGCCGACGCACAGGCCGCTGATGACCACATCGCCACCATGGCTCTCACAGCGCACCGAATACAAGGCCTTGAAATCATGTGTGAAAACACCGACGCCTCGCCTCGCCCCTACATCCCCATGCTGCTAAGCCTCACAGTTTTTCGCCACATACACGGGATGACACACCCGGGGATTAAGGCCACCACAGCCCTCATTCGCGCTCGATAGTACTGGCCGAATATGACCTCATCAATAAGGCTATTCACCCGCGCCTGCCCGAGCTGCAACCGAGCCAAAACGACACGACACATCAGGGCTCCCCTCGGCGAATTCCCCGACGCAGCGCCGCTCGAGCACGTACACATCGACCTCTTTGGCCCGCTACCACCGTCGGCAACAAAAAAATACATACTGTCGATGATCGACCGCGCCACTGGCTGGTTCGAATGCGCACCCCTCTCGACCATTTCTGCCGACGCCGTGATCACGGCCCTAGACACCCATTGGATCGCACGCTACGGCTCCCCGGCACACATAACCACCGACCAGGGCACCCAGTTCACCTCCGCCGAATTCCACAAATACTGCACGTCCATGGGCACGGAGGTTCATCACACCACTACCTACCACCCCCAAGCGAACGGCCTAGTAGAGCGACTGCACCGCGTCCTAAAGGATGCAATCATCGCCACAGCCACGTCCCGCACTTGGGCCACGCAACTCAGCGGCCTCCTCCTCGGCCTATGGAACCGCCCTGGCCCCGACGGCTACTCGCCGGCCCAACGCATTTTTTCGGCCACACCACGCCTCCGCCACTTCAACACGTACCAACGTACGTTCACTCAACCGCCACCGCCAACTGTACCCCTCCGCCCAAACGAGTCTTACCTCCACTACACACAGTCTTACATGCCTACAACCATGCGCACAGCGACACATGTGTACGTCCGCGCCGACACACCGAGGGGTAAACTAGAGCCACCCTACACCGGCCCCCATCAAGTACTAACGAACGACGGGAAAAACAGTGACATACCTAACGGACGACCGCCGTACGCCCTCGGTATCTATAGACAGATGCAAGCCGGCACCCCCACCTACGCACAACACGGGCCCCACCGCAACACCGCAAATCGCCCCCCACCACACAACGATGGCCATCAATTCGCCACCACCGCACCCACGGCAACCGCCGCTCCCCCGCCGAACCACGCCCGGAGCCCGAGCCTCGCCCGCCAACGCTACGCGCTCTATGCCACCGCCCCACGACAACGACACTCGCCATCCTCGGACAGCCCCATCGGATCCAACCGACCACCTCAAACACACAACACGCAACCCCCACCGCCCGCCAACAACCCAGCACGTCAACCAAGACAATTTAATAATGTAAATTACTTAAATTCTGGGGGGAGCAGTGTTGTGATCGGCTGCTCCTCCACAACTCGATCATTGTTAAGACATGATGTATCTCAGAGTGGGGACCCCCCGACCGCCCTCTGACCTTGTCAGGGGACTATAAAAGAGCCAGGGTGCCACACCAATTAAACAACCATTCTCAATCAATCTTCCGGCCTCGTCTGTTGCTTCCTACATCACTACACTGAACATTCATACTCCTTGGGAAAATAAAGCTAACAAATTGGTGAAAAAAGGGAAATTACTTTACTTTGTT
>OX940974.1:124729228-124765354 GCA_954871275.1 Leptopterna dolabrata | reverse complement strand
CAACGACCCCTCGTCGACACCATCCCTCAGCTGGCGAAGAAAAACGACAACCGCCCGATCACCTGGACCCCCATCCTCGCTGTGGCCTTCACTGCCTGCAGACAGGACCTCGCCAACGCCCCTCTACTTGCCCACCCCAACCCTCCCACCCCCCACTCCATCACCACCGACGCCTCCGATTGGGCTATCGGAGCGGTTCTTCACCAACACACCGGCGCCTCCCCCCAACCTCTCGGGTTCTTTTCCTGCACACTTTCACCCGCCGAACCAATTACTCAACGTCCGACAGAGAACTCGCCGTCCACAAAGCCATCAAGCACTTTCGCGACTTCTTGGAGGGCCGGCAGTTCTCTGTCTTAAAGAACCATAAACCCCTCACTCATGCCCTCCTTCAGAGCTTTAAGTCGGCCTCACCCCGTCGCCTCAGGCAACTCGAATTCATAGCACAGTTCACAACGGACATTACTTACACGCCTGGGGCAGACAACTGTGTCATGGGCGCCCTTTCACGCCTCTCTCCTGCGCCGGTGGAAGAGTTATTGTCATTCCCCTCAGCTCAACACATCTCATTACGCCAACTGCCCAACACTGACCCCGCCCTCCCCCATCCTCATCGCCGCTGATAGGCTCGAACAACTGCAGCCACACGGTCTATCGTGTGACGTCACGGCCGACGCTCCTTGTCTGTACGTCCCATCCGACCTCCGGTGTCACTTGTTCGACCACTATCACGCCCTCCATCACCCAGGCATCCGGGCAGCCGAGACCTCATCAAAACACGTTACTTCTGGCCCCACATGAACATAGATATCCGTAACTGGGTTCTAGGGTGCCAGAAGTGCCAACAAAATAAGGTCTCGGCACACCTCCACGTCCCACCTCACGTCCTCCAATTCGAACGCATCCACCTCGATATCATCGGCCCCCTTCCCCCCTCCGAGGGAAAACGATACTGCCTGATCGTGATCGACCGTGCCACCAATTGGGTCGAGTGCATTCCCCTCGCCCATATATCTGCGGAAACCATCGCCTCAGCCTTCCTAAACAACTGGGTCGCTAGGTACGGTTTCCCGCGGATCAGGGCAGGCATTTTGAGTCCACCCACTTCACATCCCTGCTCCGCTCCCTCGGCATCGAGGAAACCCGCACAACGGCCTATCATCCCTAATCAAACGGGAAATTAGAGCAGTGGCACTCCGTACTGAAACAAGCCATCTCCACATCATCGAACTCTGTCTCCTGGACCAAATCGCTTCCCTACATCCTCCTCAGCCTTTGTACCTCCATCAGGCAGGATCAGCCCGGCCGAGCGAACCTCCTCCGCGCCTTTTAGGTTGGCCGCCGACATATTTCTCCCCGACCCGTCAATCTACAGGGCACCCCTTCAACAATAAACTCCCGTTACAGACACCGCTTACCCCAAACGCTTTTATAGCGCCACCCATATGTACCTGAAAGAGCCCGGCCTACATCAAACACTACAACCTCTCTCCGCCGGGCCCTTTCAAGTCATTTGCACTGCACAAAAAATGCTACCCTGTTGATTGACGGAAACCCTACACTGCTCCACTTGTCCGTTGTAAGCCCGCCTGCGTTCTGGTCGACCCTTCTCCAAATACCACACCGAATGCGATCAACACTCTCTCAGTAGCTCTCCCCCATGCAATATCTCTCCACGATGTCCCACTCTCCACGCTCGCTCTCTCTCGAAAACGATGTCGCCACAATTCTCGGCGATGCCTGGGTCCCTGCACCCCTCTCGATGCTCCGCTGCTCGCCCTGGCCACCTCCACCGCCCCCATGGCACCCCCATCCGCAGATCACCGGACCACCTCCCCGGCCTCGGCAGTGAAACGTACCCCGGAGGGCCATCGTCCCACGACTATTATATCGTGAAGGCCACCGGGGTATACGAATCGTACATCCCCCTCGACCCGGGGATGCCTCCTCCACCCCGACCCCATCCACCACCCACCACAACCACCCCCCTCGCCACGACTGCACCACTGCTGGGCATATCCCCCGTTTCTGCCGCCAGGAAAGCTCACCGGCCCAGAAAACGCGAGCGGCGGAACCATGCGACGTTCCTGGTGGGTTAAAAAAACCCAAAAAACCATTTTATCACATACTTATCCGTAATTCTAGCCATTATAAACTCGGGTGATATGACCTTCAGTGGATTTTTCAGTGTTGGTAGGTTTTACCCGCTACCCTTACAATACCCACTGATTCCCTTATTGTTGGGTATCGTAAAGGTAGCGGGAAAAACCTACCACCACTGAAAAATCCACTAAAGGTCAAATCACTCGAGTATATAGTGGCTATAATTACGGATAAGTAAGGATAAAATGTTTTTTTTGGGTCCCCCCCCCCCCCCAATTTCAACCTCAAATCGGCCACCCGAAGTCACACCATTTCAGGTATATTGACAGACGTTCAAGGTCATAAAGGCGTAAATATCGAAAAGTGGCGCAAAAACGTACAATGACTATAACTCGAAAACTAAACGTTTTAAGAAAAATATCGAAGTGAACTTCTTCATCTTTCCTTTTTCTGATTGTTAACACAAAAATTAAATATATATGTACCCTTTTTAATAATTTCTAGGAGGTGAGCATCAAGAGTTATTGCACCTCCCGTCATCATCTTTCAGCTTGGCTAATAAGTTGAAACGAAAGAAGAAGCAACCAAAAGTGAGAATGAATAACTAATTGCATTTATTGCCAAGAGTTTGACTTGAATTATACCTTGACAAATTATTAGGAGCTTCATTTCACAAAACTCGAGGCTTTCGTTCACAAAATATTGGAATATTGGTTCACAAAATATTGGAAATATTGGAAATTTTTTGTGCTTAGTTTTTGACGTATATCCATTTTACGTATTTACATCACTTTTCGATATTTACGCCTTTATGATCTTGTACGTCCAGTAATTTTTGTCCCACAGTAAATGTAAGGGTATCGGAAAGAGCTTGAGGGTTGTGGATGGTTTATGGGGGGGGGGGGGGGGAATAAAAGATGAATCCAATAAGGGTTACTTCACCCGGATTTACACTGGCTAATGTTACGGATAAGTAAGGACCGATGGGGATCATACGCCCATTTCATCCACAAATCGGCAGCATTTTCAGGAAAATCTTCTCAAGAATCAGAGCTTTCCGATTTCATATAATTCCTTTTGATTAGGCAAGGGTCGGCTCAGAAATTACAGTTTAATCTGAAGAACAGGGGAAAATCGTGGTAGTCTGGGTAGGGTGGTAAACATGAGATTTGAATGAACCCCTTTTGCCTCAATTCTTTGCCCTGCTACCTCAATCTCTTTCAAACCACCACAGTGGTGAATCCGACGCGAACACACGATGGAGTCCCCATCCTTCAAGCCCCACTCTTGTTGCCCTCCACATCCCCCACCGACTCACCCCCTCTATTCCCCTCGCCTGCTGCTCTCGCACCCTCTGCTGACATCTTGGCCGCCGCTTCTGCGATTCCTCTCACGTAGCCCCCCCCCCCTTCTTCTCTCATAACTCCACCCTTTGGTTCTTCCAAATTGACGCCGCTTTCTCTGCCGCCGGTCTCTGCAGCCAGAAAACTCACTATTCAATAATCATCGCTCTCCTCCCCTACGGTACCCTGCTCCAGACGGCGGATATTTTGCAAGACTCCCCCTCCGCTTACAATGACCTCCGCAGCCGCCTCATTGCCCTTTATCATCCCTCGAAATTGGCGTGCATTTCTTCCCTTTCCCAGCCCCAGCAGCTCGGAGATTTGAAATCATTCCACATCTTCCGCCGCTTACGTCACCAGCTTCGCGATGTCCTCACCACAGACATCACCCGTACCTTTTGGTAACGGGCTCTGCCCCCTCCCATCCAACTCGCCCTGGCTGCCCATCTTGACGCCCCCGACTACGACCTTCTTTGCTTAGCCGGCATGATACTCGACATCGGGATTACCACTCCTGTCGCCGAAATTCGCCCCCACTCCGCCAATTTCCCCTGCTCTCGCTCAGTAAACCCCGACAGACGTTGCCCCCCCCCCCCCCATGGACTGTCGCAGCCGCACTCCCCCTCGGCCGCCTCGTCAACCACAGGACCGCCCCTCCCGACCCCCTCCTTGGCATTACCTCCCTACCGATCACCCCAACCGCTGCTTCTATCAAGTTAACTTTGGGGAGAAAGCGCGCAAATGCCGCTTCCCCCCTTGTGGTAAACGCTGATGCCCACCGGTAAATCCGGCGGGCCCCTCCCCTCGTTCCTCTGTGCGGGGCACACCTCCAACCCTCCCGCAGCCATCGCAGCCGCCGGCCTCCGTCACGTCTCTTGCTGACTCAACCCCCTCCTTGGACGCTACACCAGCACCCGCCTCAACCCACGCTGCGCCCCTACAGAACGCTCCGCCTACATCGCCCCTCTCCTACGCTTATGTCCTTCGGAAACCCCAACCTCCGACGCCCACCACCACCGCTTCAGCCGCCATCCAGCACTCTGCCCCTATTCGCCGCTGCCTTTTCGTTTGCTGCAAGAAGACGAACTTGCCCTTCCTCGTAGACACAGGTGATGGGCTCTATCACCCCAACACAGTGCTCTGTCGACAGGCCCGCTCCTCCCACCAGCTTCTCTGGACCCACATCTCCTCCTATGGCACCCACCGCTCAACCGTCCATCTCAACAGCAACGTGTGTGAATGGGCGCTCTTCGGAGCAGACGTCAGGAAGTCCATCCTGGGGGCAGACTTCCTCTGTTATTTCTGCCTCCAGGGGGACATCAAGCATGCTCGTTTGATCAACCTTGCATCCAGTAAACCCCTCCTGGAATTTATCAACACCCTCGACCCCGCACCCGTCCCCGACCGCTTTGCCTGCCTTCTCTGGGACCACAACCCGCAGCCTCGACCTTCCTCTCACCTCTCGACCGTCCAGCATTACATAGAGACGAAAGGGCCACTGATCACCGCCAAAGCCCACCATCTTCACCCCCTCCAACTCACACAGGAAAAGCGCCATTTTGAACACCTCATCGCCGTGAAGATCTTCCGCCCCTCCAGCTAGTCCTAGGCCTCACCCCTCCACATCGTTCATAAACCCGATGGAGACATACGTCCCTGTAGCGACTACCGATGCCTCAACGCCCACACCAGCCAGGACCTCTGCAACGTCCCCCAGTTACGCGACTTCTCCCATCTTCACGGCGCAACAGTCTTTAGCACCCTTGACATCGCAAGGGCTTTTCACCATATTGACGTTCATCCCCCTGACATACCAAAGACCACCATTATCACACCCTTCAACCCCACACCGTCACTGAGCTCCGGCGATTCCTTGGGATGTGTACCGACGCCATGTCCGCTATGTCGCCCACCACCAACGACCCCTCGTCGTCACCATCCCTCAGCTGGCGAAGAAAAACGACAACCGCCCGATCACCTGGACCCCCATCCTCGCCGTGGCCTTCACTGCCTGCAGACAGGACCTCGCCAACGCCCCTCTACTTGCCCACCCCAACCCTCCCACCCCCCACTCCATCACCACCGACGCCTCCGATTGGGCTATCGGAGCGGTTCTTCACCAACACACCGGCGCCTCCCCCCAACCTCTCGGGTTCTTTTCCTGCACACTTTCACCCGCCGAACCAAATTACTCAACGTCCGACAGAGAACTCGCCGTCCACAAAGCCATCAAGCACTTTCGCGACTTCTTGGAGGGCCGGCAGTTCTCTGTCTTAAAGAACCATAAACCCCTCACTCATGCCCTCCTTCAGAGCTTTAAGTCGGCCTCACCCCGTCGCCTCAGGCAACTCGAATTCATAGCACAGTTCACAACGGACATTACTTACACGCCTGGGGCAGACAACTGTGTCATGGGCGCCCTTTCACGCCTCTCTCCTGCGCCGGTGGAAGAGTTATTGTCATTCCCCTCAGCTCAACACATCTCATTACGCCAACTGCCCAACACTGACCCCGCCCTCCCCAACCTCATCGCCGCTGATAGGCTCGAACAACTGCAGCCACACGGTCTATCGTGTGACGTCACGGCCGACGCTCCTTGTCTGTACGTCCCATCCGACCTCCGGTGTCACTTGTTCGACCACTATCACGCCCTCCATCACCCAGGCATCCGGGCAGCCGAGACCTCATCAAAACACGTTACTTCTGGCCCCACATGAACGGGAAATTAGAGCAGTGGCACTCCGTACTGAAACAAGCCATCTCCACATCATCGAACTCTGTCTCCTGGACCAAATCGCTTCCTACATCCTCCTCAGCCTTTGTACCTCCATCAGACGGGATCAGCCCGGCCGAGCGAACCTCCTCCGCGCCTTTTAGGTTGGCCGCCGACATATTTCTCCCCGACCCGTCAATCTACAGGGCACCCCTTCAACAATAAACTCCCGTTACAGACACCGCTTACCCCAAACGCTTTTATAGCGCTACCCATATGTACCTGAAAGAGCCCGGCCTACATAATACACTACAACCTCTCTCCGCCGGGCCCTTTCAAGTCATTTGCACTGCACAAAAAACGCTACCCTGTTGATTGACGGGAAACCCTACACTGCTCCACTTGTCCGTTGTAAGCCCGCCTGCGTTCTGGTCGACCCTTCTCCAAATACCACACCGAATGCGATCAACACTCTCCAGTAGCTCTCCCCCATGCAATATCTCTCCACGATGTCCCACTCTCCACGCTCGCTCTCTCCCGAAAACGACGTCGCCACAATTCTCGGCGATGCCTGGGTCCCTGCACCCCTCTCGATGCTCCGCTGCTCGCCCTGGCCACCTTCACCGCCCCCATGGCACCCCCATCCGCAGATCACCGGACCACCTCCCCGGCCTCGGCAGTGAAACGTACCCCGGAGGGCCATCGTCCACGACTATTATATCGTGAAGGCCACCGGGGTATACGAATCGTACATCCCCCTCGACCCGGGGATGCCTCCTCCACCCCGTCCCCATCCACCACCCACCACGACCACCCCCCTCGCCACGACTGCACCACTGCTGGGCATATCCCCCGTTTCTGCCGCCAGGAAAGCTCACCGGCCCAGAAAACGCGAGCGGCGGAACCATGCGACGTTCCTGGTGGGTAAAAAAAAAACAAAAAACCATTTTATCACATACTTATCCGTAATTCTAGCCATTATAAACTCGGGTGATATGACCTTCAGTGGATTTTTCAGTGTTGGTAGGTTTTACCCGCTACCCTTACAATACCCTCTGATTCCCTTATGGTTGGGTATCGTAAAGGTAGCGGGAAAAACCTACCACCACTGAAAAATCCACTAAAGGTCAAATCACTCGAGTATATAGTGGCTATAATTACTGATAAGTAAGGATAAAATGTTTTTTTGGTCCCCCCCCCCCCCCCATTTCAACCTCAAATCGGCCACCCGAAGTCACACCATTTCAGGAATATTAACAGACGTTCAAGGTCATAAAGGCGTAAATATCGAAAAGTGGCGCAAAAACGTACAATGACTATAACTCGAAAACTAAACGTTTTAAGAAAAATATCGAAGTGAACTTCTTCATCTTTCCTTTTTCTGATTTTTAACACAAAAATTAAATATATATGTACCCTTTTTAATAATTTCTAGGAGGTGAGCAACAAGAGTTATTGCACCTCCCGTCATCATCTTTCAGCTTGGCTAATAAGTTGAAACGAAAGAAGAAGCAACCCAAAAGTGAGAATGAATAACTAATTGAATTTATTGCCAAGAGTTTGACTTGAATTATACCTTGACAAATTATTAGGAGCTTCATTTCACAAAACTCGAGGCTTTCGTTCACAAAATATTGGAAGAGCACAAGTCAACTGACGATCAGAAATTTCAAGAGAACATGTCCTACAATATCAGACTGAACTAGAGCAGATGACTCTAATGGAAAGAGTAATTAGAGGCTCTGAATTCCACGGAGATGATTCCTAGAGGTAATACAGAATGGGGGACACCCACATATTTTCAGGTAAAGAGAACAAGAGGTTTCGAGTTTTTTTTTTTTTTTTTTTTTTTTTTTCATACATCCATCGTAACCTCTAATTGGCCACCCAAAGCCATTATTTTTCATCTTGCGTGCCTGAAGGCAACTGGACCAAGCCCTCCTGTTGACATAAGCCACATCCAGTGGCTGGAAGTTGTGAGTACAATTTAGAGGCAGAAAAACAAATTCAATTCGTTTGCCTCAAGCTACCTCAATGAGAGGACCAATTATCACCGATTATAATTTTTTAGCCTCGAGATGGCACATGTAAGGCAATCAAATTTTGAGGAACCAATCTCAAAACACCATCATGGGCCCCGTTCTTCTGTCCAATGATCTAAGTCAGGGATGTTTTCCGGCAGGGTGTCAACCACTGGAAATCGTGCTCCACACGTTCTCGGGCAACGTGGGGACACCATGGGCGGGTTTTCGGTGGTCTTTCTTTGAGGACGTCGGAGGACTAGCAGACAGTAGGGCAATGTGCCCTAAGGTAGGAAATTTGTGCCCATGTACTATAGTCTCGACATCAATAGGCCTTTGTTCCCACAATTATTGAGAGTCGAAATACTGAGATTCGAATGTAGGTATGTTACAAAATGATGTATTCCTGGTTACCACTCATTAGACTAGAAAAGACATATCTTTGCACTTGAAAGATATATCTATGCACTTTTCCTCTCATAGGGTAATGTAGTTTAGGGTGAGGGGCGAAGGGTGGGTGTAGACATAGATTGCCATGTCCTGACTGAACACGTTTTCATTAAATAATGGTTGAATGGAAATAAGGAGCTGGAATGTAAGCATTCATTTTAGTAGGTACTGATGGTCGTTGGATTTGTTGTAAATACTTATGTCCTGTGCTCTGAAATTCTAATGTCTATATAGTTGCAGACGCTGAACATCCCACCTGTGGTATCTCTACGCCAGAATTGGAAGCATCTCGTCTCCTGTGTCCACCCAGTGTAGGAGTTAGTCGGAATCCAGATTCCAACAGAAGTAAGAATGAAATTCTAGCGGTTGCTGAATTGGTTCTAATTTGACTTCCACCCACTATGTGGTGTATCTAGAAAAATTCAAAGAGATAAAGGTATACTTCCATAAGAAAATATCATAAATTAACTAATCCCTGCTAATACAGAATGCACTTGATAAGGTTTTTCACCTGCATGGGATCGATTCCTTTGATCCAAAGAAACAAAAGAGGTCACATAGAAATTTTTTGTGCTTAGTATTTGACCTATATCCATTTTGGTTTATTATTCTCTGAATAATACACCTATGTAATCGCTCAGCAAAAAATTTTTATAACCCCCCCTCAAACTTTTTTCTTTTCCGTTTCAAGGTGCGTAGATTCAAAAAATGCAATGTCCGTCCGCCGTACGCCGTCCGCCGTATCACGTGTACAGGCTTCATTTTCGGTCTAAAAAAGTCGTTCTTTCGCACACATGCTCTATTTGGGCCCTAGTTGTGTCCCGAAACTTTTCAGCCCGATCGGAATATACCCAGGGGTGTTGTGAGTGAAAATGTGTGTAAAAATAGGTACTTTTTGCGTTTTAGCAACATGTTGGTAACATGAGCTTTTGAGGTATCGTTTTCCATGTTTTTGGGGACGAGAAGATCGAATATGAGGTCGATTTTGGCCAAGGAGTGGAAAATTGAGGTTGTACCAGATGTTCAGCTCCCAAAATTGATTTTGTATGAGTCAAAAACCTGCGAAATCGTTTGAAATCACCATCAGTTTGTAGAATAACACTAGAAAAAGTGTCAACACGTGGATCAAGACAATTAAATGGCACTACCAATGATCAAAGTTAATTTGAAAAAAAAAAAGATCGTACCTACCTAATTTGTGTTTTGGGGGCCAAAATTGGTGGAAACCATCAGAAATAGCTATTTCAATTATTTCACATGAAACAAACAATAAATGTACAGCCAACATTTCTGTAGAATAATAAACCCCATGTGACAAGGACTTTGCAGCGTTTTTCGTATTTACATCTCTCTTCGTTATTTACGCTTTCATGACCTTTTACTTCCAGTAATTTTCGTCCCACAGTAAATCTAAGGGTATCGGAAAGAGCTTGAGGGTTGGTCGGGGGGGGGGGGGGGGGGGGGGATAAAATATGAATCCAATGAAGGTTACTTCACTCGCATTTACACTGGCTAAAGTTATGGATAAGTAAGGACCGAAGGGGATCATACGCCCATTTCATCCTCGAATCTGCAGAATTTCAAAAAAATCTTCTCAAGAGTCAGAGCTTTCCGATGTCATATAATTCCTTTTGGTTAGGCAATGCTCGGCTCAGAAATTACAGTTTAATCTGATGAACAGGGGAAAGTCATGGGAACCTGGGAAGAGTGGGTAAACATGAGATTTGAACCCCTTTTGCGTCAATCCTTCCTTCGAGGTTACGATTTTGTTGGTAGCTTGTTTTTTGGGGTACTGAACACGAAACTGGGTTTTCAAATGGTAACCTTGGTGCAAAATTGTTTTTTTGAAATTTGTTCCCTATTTATTACATTAAATTTTTCAAAACTAAAAATTGTTTGTCGAGAACTTGATTTATTTCGTTTATTTTATTTTTTGTTTATTTTAGTGCTGAATTCGAAATCTAACAATCGACGTTAAAAATTATTATTGAAAAAACAACGTATTATTATTGTGTTTGTTAACAAAACCTTTTATTCACCATTTGTTAGCTTTATTTTCGCAAAGAGTATGAATGTTCAGAAAGAGGCATGATTTTGCACTGTGACAGTCAATTTTTTTGTTTGAAAAATTTAACGTTAACCTTTGAAAATACTATTTTTTTCGAAAAACCAGTTACGCACACTAAATTTTTATTCAGTCCTCAGATTCCTGTTCAGCACCCCCAAAAAACGTAAATTAACAACGAAATCATAACATCAAAGGAAGGATTGAGGCAAAAGGGGTTCAAACTTCATGTTTACACACCCTTGCCAGGCTACCACGATTATCACCTATTGTTGGATTAGGCAGTAATTTCTGAGCAAGCCTTCAGTCATCAAAATCATAAAACGTTATATACCATCAGAAATCTCGGATTCTTGAGAAGTCTTTCCTGATAATGGTGTGACTTCGGGTGGCCGACTTGAGGTTGAAATGGGTGAAAAAAAAGCGTTGCCGTAGGGGGCGTCTAGCCGCCAGTGGTTTGTGTTCATGAAGGTACGTTTATTGTCTGAATGAAATCTGGGGGACACCCCCGGATCCCCGGATTATAACAGTTTAGATAAAGGATCAAAGCAAGGAAACATGGAACATGTTTTTCGAATAGTTGCATGATAACAGAGGATATGGAGATATGTAGAAAAAGTCTGCCAATTCGGGTAGGCACTATAGCTTCCTTACTTGCATCACATGAACGTATAGACTAGTTGGGTAGGTTCATTATGATACGGGACCATCTGCGATCCAACCCGCGTGTACCCTCAAAATTTCATCTCTCTACGACTATTTTTCGTGTAGTTAGAAGCGTTATAAGGAAACGGTCAATATTTCATGTTAGCGCATGCGGAGAGGGAAATTGCAGTAACATTCCAATGAAGTTCATACGTAACTATCAAAGAGTTATTCTTGATCCACCCTCCAAAATGTGAACTCATTTCAACGATAATTATTTCGGGTAGTTATGGGTGCTGCAAGGAATTACCACATACAGACAGACACGGAACCAAATATGTTCCTCGATGTCTGAAACGATAAATGGTATTTGGAAATTTTCATTTTGGAGGATATGAACTTTTTTTTTACTCAATCACGAATCCAAGGCTTCCCTGCCTTCGGTAGTGAGGAAGCAAAAAAACTTCATGGGATTTCCAAGCCTCGGACCAGCGACCTAACGCAATGTCATGTAATACACGTCCTCAGCTGCTTGTGGCGTATTTCGGGTAGGTAACCCCCCCCCCCCCCCCCCCCCCCCGCAGTTTTTGGTGGAGTGAGGTCTGGCTGGCCATGCTCTCCTCGGAGTTGGGTGCCAGGAGTGGGATAGAGGGTGAACTGTGCGGTCGACGGGGGGGGGGGGGGGGGAGGGGAGTTCCCCTGGACTGGACTGGACGCGGATGTTTTCGAGCCTGGTTTACTCCCGTAAAAACATGTTCCATGTTAAAACAAAAAACAAAAAATTTTATCCTTATCCGTAATTCTAGCCACTATAAACTCCAGTGATATGACCTTTAGTGGATTTTTCAGTGGTTGTAGGTTTTTCCCGCTACCCTTACGATACCCTTAGATTTGCTGTAGGATGAATATTAACAGACGTTCGATACCATAAAGGCGTAAATAGCGAAAAGTGGCACAAAAACGTAAAATGAGTAACTCGAAAACTAGACATTTTAAGAAAAATATCTAAGTGAACTTCTTCATCTTTCCTTTTTCCAATTGTTAACGCAAAAGTATTAAATATATATGTACCCATTTTAACAATTTCTAGGAGGTGAGCAACAAGAGTTTTTGCACCTCACGTCATCATCGTTCAGCCTGGCTAATAAGTTGAAACGGAAGAAGAAGCAACCCAAAAGTGAGAATGGATGACTAATTGCATTTATTGTCAAGAGTTTGACTTGAATTATACCTTGAAAAATTATTAGGAGCTTCATTTCACAAAACTCGAGGCTTTCATTCACAAAATATTGGAAGAGCACAAGTCAACTGACAATCAGAAATCTCAAGAGAACAAGTCCTACAATATCAGACCGAACTAGAGCAGATGACTAATGGAAATAGTAATGAGAGGCTCTGAGTGTCACCGAGGTGATTCCTAGAGGTAATACAGAATGGTGAACACCCACGTATTTTCAGGTCAGGAGAAGATGGGATTTTGAGTAGTTTTTTTTCCCTCTTCTTTTTTATCATAAATTCATTGTAACCCTAAATCGGCCACACAGCCCTTATTTTTCATCTTCCATGCGTGAAGGCAACTGGACCAACCCCTCTTGGCTAGTCGAAAAAAGCAACATCCAGTGGCTGGAAGTTGTGCGTACAATTTGGAGAAAGAAAAACAAATTCAATTTCTTTTGCCTCAAGCTGCTTCACTACCTTAATGAGAGGACCGACTTTCATCGATTATAACTTTTTTAGCCTCGAGATTGCTCATATAAGGCAAACAAATGTTGAGGATCCAATCTCAAAACACCATCCTGGGCCCCGCCCGTCCTTCTGTCCAATGTCCCGACAGGGTGACAGCCATTGAAAATCGTGCTCCTCAGTTCTCGGGCAAGGTGGGGACACCATGGGCGGGTTTTGGGTGGTCGTTCTTTGGGGACGTCGGAGGACCAGCAGACAGTAGGCCAATGCGCCGTATGGTAGGAAATTTGTGCCCATGTACTGTAGTCTCGACATCAATAGGCCTCAGTTCCCTGAGAGAAGTGGTTGAGTACGTGCTATAGGTTTAAACTCGGTGGTGTATACCTGTTGACTAGATCTCATGAAATCCTTCTTTCTCATGTACGCGCGCGCGCGCGCGTGTGTGTGTGTGTGTGTGTGTGTGTGTGTGTGTGTGTGTGTGTACATAGGTAGGAATTGTTGAGGCAGGTTAGTAGTTGGTCTTGTTATTGTTGGCACCACAGCTTCGAGCCTTCAAGTTGTTAGTGGAGCAGCCTATACTCCTCTGTCTCTCCTGTTGTGGTTTTTTCCATGTCAGTCGTCGTTCACTGCTCTCAAACCTCTGACGCTCGCTTTCTCGCCTTTTGAGGTCTTTCTCCAAAATGAGTGTGCTGAATCTCGAATCCTGCGTGTATTCTAAGACACATATCAGCATCCCACGACGTGCTCGTTGTCTGTCTCTGGATAATCAAGTCTCCCATATTCCCATGGGCACTTAAGCTACAAACGTTATAGGTCACATCTACGTCAATATATTATTTCATCACCATCAACTTACCTTGGGACTAGATAATTCCTGTGTATCAGTGTCAAGGATGTTTTCATATTTTAAGTCGCATAATTAGTTCATGTAACTGTTTACCTCATTCACATATTTTTACCAGCTTGTTAGGTAGGAACTGAGAGATTTATTCAAATGATTTGTTTCCTTTTCAAATTAGAAACATCTTTAAAATTGAATCAGCGTTGAGGAGTAAATTGTTGAATATATCCTCCATACACACACGCACCATGAGTTTAATTGACACATTTTTTGTTGTCAGTGACAAGTAGCACTGGCAATTGGCATATTCTAGACGAGTATAACATAGCAAACATCTACAAGAATTGTGCTGGTACTTATGCTGCTGCTCAGTTCTTTTTTAGGACTAGGCTCCTAGGTAAGATGGTTCTTAATTTTTTGTGGCTAAACGTCATAGTTCACGTCTACATCAATAAGTTATTTCACCACCATCAACTTCCCATGGGACTTGATAATTTCTGTGTACCAGTTTCAAGGATGTTTTCGTATTTCAAGTCACATAATTAATTCATGTAACTGTTTACATAATTCACATATTTGTACCAGCTGGTTAGGTAGAAACTTATAGATTTATTCAAATGATTTTTTTGTTCGAAATTATAATCATCTGTAAAATTGAATCAGTGTTGAGGAGTAAATTGTTGAATGTATCCTCCACACACACATACACACCATGAGTTTAACTAACACATTTTTTATTGCCAGGTATGTATGATACTAGTAGCACTGGCAATAGGCATATGCTAGTCTAGTATAACAGCACACAATCTCCAAGAATTATGCTGGTACTTATTCTGCTGCTCAGTCCTTTTTTAGGGCTTGGCTTCTAGGTAAGGGATGCCTTCAATTTTTCGTGGAGAGGGGCAGTTGATGCCTATAACTTGAATGACCACATACTAATCTGTTTCAAACCATTGTAATATAGATGATAAAATAATTTATTATAATATATTTAAATTTTATCATTAATAAATTTGAAATAATTTAAAAACCGTCGGGCAACAAACATCGAGAATGTTGAAATTCTTGTCTGGTGCTGGAGTTGTTGTTGGTGGATATCTTGACCGCTGTTTTTATTCAGTTTTGTGGTTTCTTTTCTATATGAATTCAATTTTGGGTCCAGTTTTATAGGCTTGGCATGATTTCAGATTGCCCTTTTTTTAAAATCACAAGTAACCGTCTAAAAACAGTGTCAACATGATCTTCTTAATTTTTATACAACATACCTAGTTAACGAAGTAAAATGTTGATTGTGTTACTCCAGCATTACTGACTGTGACATTTCGTCTTAAACGTCCACTCTCCCCTATTTATAGCCGAAAGAAGGTCAAGAAATTTGACAAGTAGAAAGTACAGATCGATTGAATTTATCTGGGGATTCTAGTTGTTCAGTAGTTACAACATGTTGTGAGTGGGTTGTTTGGATGCTCACAGTATAGCGGATGGAAAAGGAAGGCAGAGGTCGGATGAAGGCGGGTGAGGAAGGATTGCTCCTTCAGAGTCTTTACGCTAATGCCCCGTGGTTTTCACCACAGCAGGCGTTAGTCGTAGGGAAGGTTAGCTCTCGTGTTTTTCACCACAGCAGATCCTAGGATGTGGGAGTTAGAGTTAGTACCCCACAGATTCACCACAGCAGGTACTAGAGGACAGGATGGTGTCCCGCGGTTTTCACCACAGCATGGTGGTGGGGGGGTTTCACTTCAGCAGGTGTGAAGAAGGGTAAGGAAGAGGGCGAACGAGAGGGTCGGGAGAGAAGTCGTAAGTTGGAGGTCGGATCGTCGAATGAAGAGCTGGGCCAGAAGGGCTGTTTTTATCGGGACTTTTCCACCAGTCCCCTGTCCACAATTGGCTGTTACAACTGTTGAGGCAGTTGATGGTTGGGGAAAACGCTCTGTGTTGACCAGCTCAATGTTCTCTGCATTTATTTGGTTAAATCTAGTAATATTGCAGGAGTGGTTACTGGTGAGGGAATCACGACAGAGGTCCCCCAGGTTTGACCAACTAAGGAATGGAAATGTCACTGAAGGCGGTGCAATTCAACAGTATGTGATTTGAGAGTACAGTGGTTGCTGATGGTGAGGCGAGAGTGCAAAAATACAGTGGGCCTGAAGGCGCGGTGAAAATACAAAGAATGCGAAAGGGGAGAGTAGATGTAGATGAGGCGGCGTGGGTGGGTTTGGAGTGGTGCGGCGTGGTGTGCTGGACTGACATAGGTGGAGTGCCGAGGTCATGTAGATATAGAACGGTCGGGGCGGCAGGCGTTTGGAGGGCAGTAATTGCGGGCGAGGTTCGTGGAGTCGGCAGTGTCGAGTGTCAGTTGTGGTCGTGGGCGGTCAGTGTGGGGTACCGTGAAGGTGCAAGGAGGCCAGCAGTTCTGAGCCCGTGTGCCGAAGGTGCTGTGGTACCAGCATGACGTGGTGCTGGCATCGTCGGAGGGCGTAGGGCACTGAGGGTGGGTCTGGTTGGTCGGGGAGTGGGCCGCAGGAGGTGCCAGGGTTCCCGCGGGTTCAGAACAGTGGCGATGTAGCCGTTCAAAGTAAGGGGAGGGAGGAAGCGTCGCAGAGAAGAGTGACGGTGGGGGCGCCGTTTGCGAGCGAGGCGGTGACGAGGGTAGTTGGTCGGCAAGCACTTCCTCACTGAGGAAGCAGCGATATCGCAGAACTGAAAGGGATGGCGGGGATATAAGTAGTGGTCGGGTTGGCAAACGCCCTTGGAAGTGTTCGGTTGAGTGTGGCATCAACGGCAACGACTGCTCTGTGGTCGGCTACGGCGGTGACGATACGCTGGGAGGTGTTAGGCGAAGGTGTAGAGGTGGTGTAGTCAGGAAGGGCCCAGTCGGGAATGGCGTCAGCGTCGTCTGCGGTGGTGGCAGTGACGGTGGTATCAGGTCTGGTAGCGTTGCATGAGCCATGGAACGGGATGACTACAGTGGCTGAGGAGGCAGTGGTGAAGGTGCGGATTTGATAGTCATAGTCAGGTGTTGCTGTCGCCACGGAGGCAGTGGTGACGTTGCGGAGTTGATTGTCATAGTCGGGGGTTGCAGTCGCTGTGGAGCTTGCGGCGATGGTGGGATGCCCAGAGTCAGGTCTGTTGTTGTGGTGGGTGGTGACGGCGTTAGCAGAGGTGCTGGTGGTGACGTTGTGGGCGTCTGGTTGAGGTGTGTTTTGGTTGGTGCAAGCTGGGGTGGCGACGGCGTCAGCAGGGGCGTGGCGGCGATGTTGAGGACCCTTGGGTGAGGGGTGGTGTTGCGGACGGGTGCGTCAGCGACGTGTCACGCAATGGCGGAAGGGCCATCGCAGCGGGCCAGGGATCGGATCATCGAATGAAGAGCTAGGCCAGAAGGGCTGTTTTTATTGGGACTTTTCCACCCATCCCCTGTCGACAATCAGCTGTTACGACCGTTGAGGCAGTTGGCGGTTGGGGAAAACGCACGGTGTTGACCAGCTCAACGTTGACCGTGTTTATTTGGATAAATCTCGTAATATTACAAGAGTGGTTACTGGTGAGGAATTCGCGATCGTACACCTTTTTTTTTAAGTGTAATTTTATTTTGTTTCCGTTCTTGTGTGGTCAAGTGTGATGTCCATCACCTACACCGGTGGCTTGGAATTACTGAGAATACTATTACTTCAATCAAATTCGAATCAGTATTACTTCGATTACTTTAATTTACTTACCTAGCGTACCAACCACATAAAAGATGCACATTGTTAAATATTCTAGTTAACGAGAGATTCTCAAGAACCGAGGGATTTGATCGAATATTCGAGAAATCCGAATTATTGAGAGTCGAAATAGTGAGAGTCGACTGTATGTATTTTACAGAATTCTGTATTCCTGGTTACCACTCATTAGACTAGGAAAGATATATCTGTGCACATGAAAGATATATACCTATCTATGCAATTTTCCTGTCGCAGGTAATGGAGTTTAAGGGAGGGGAAAAGGGTGGGTGTAGACATAGATTGCCATGTCCTGACCACCATTTCATTCAATTTTATGGTTGAGTGGAAATAAGGAGCTAAAAAGTAAGCATTCATTTTAGTAGGTAGGGACTGATGGTCGTCGGATTTGTTGTAAATACTCATATCCTGTGCTCTGAAATTCTACAGAATGTTTACATTGTTTCAGTGGCTGAACATCCCACCTGTGGTCTCTCAACGCCAGAATCGGAAGCATCTCGTCTCCTGTGTCCTCCACCTAGTATAGCAGTTAGTGAGAATCCAGATTCCAACAAAAGTAAGAAAGGAATTCTAGTGGTTGCTGAATTGGTTCTAATTTGAACTCCACCCACTAAGTGGTGTATCCACAAAAATTCAAAGAGATAGAGGTATACGTCCATAATAAAATCTCATAAACTGACTAATCCCTGCTAATACAGAATGCACGGTGTCACTGATAAGATGTCGCACCTGCAAGGGATCGATTCCTTTGATCCATACAAACAAAACAGGCTTTTACATCACTTTTCGTTATTTGGGCCTTTATGACCTTGTAAGTCCGGTAATGTTCATCCCAGAGTAAATCTCAGAGTATCGTTGGAAAGACTCGGTTGGGGGGGGGGGGGGGGGATAAAAGATGAATCCAATGGTTACATTACCCGCGTTTACAGTCAATTTTTGTGTTTAATAAATTCAATGTTAACATTTAAAAATATAATTTTTTTCGAAAATCCAATTTTGCACACCCTCAGATTCTTGTTCAGCATCACCAAAAAACATAAAGTAACAACAAAGTCGTAACATCGAAGGAAGGATTGAGGCAAAAGGGTTTTATTTTTTATTTTTTTATTTTATTTATTTATTGGCTTAGAGTTAACATACAGCCTTGAACTTACATAAGATTACGTACATAAGATTACACTTCGAAATAGGTATATAATTGCACGAGCTCGTTTAGATTAGATTGGAAATTACTGAATTGTTCATAGCCTTAAAATACAATACTTGTTTGTACAATAAAATCGTAAATTGAACTGTAGATTTCCGTGCTGCCTTCTGCCAGAGCGGAGTCCAGGTTAAATGGGTTGATGGTCTTCGAGGTTAAAGCCGCAAGAAGGGGCTCTCTGGCTGCAGAATGTGTCGTGCATTCTAGAATCAGATGCTGTGGGGTTTCCTCGCTTGTTAAGCAAAACTGGCATAGAGGCGAGTCGGATTTGCCGATCTTAAACAGGTAATTTCTCGTTGCGCAATGGCCATTTCTCAGTCTGCCGATCATTGTATAGAATCTCCTAGGTTTCGCCCCAGGAGAGGTATTGAACCATGGGATACTGCTAGGGGTCGGGAAGAGGTCCTTGTATCGATTCTTTGATGGGTGGGCTAAGAACTCACCCTTCCATGCGCTAAGTAGTTCTTGTATTGCATGTTTTTGGAGATCTGAGTATGGGTAGAGGGGGTTTGGTGATGGTTCCGGTAAATGTGCTGCCTTCTTTGCGTGAGCGTCTGCCAGTATATTCCCAGTGATACCAGCGTGTCCCTTGATCCAACAGATTCCTACTCTTTTTCCGTTATTTCTCAGCTGTTGAATTTCTTTTACTATGTCGGTTTCGCAAGGAGTGAGTCGCGACAATAGACTTAGGTTACTGAGCTTGGACGTAACACTCTGTGAGTCTGTGAGGACAATTACTCCAGAATGAGAGCTGTTCATCTCACTGGCATACTGTAGTGCCTTAAGAATGGCGAATGATTCGGCGCTGTGGATTGATGCGTGGTGCCACAGACTGTATTCCCGTGCAACTTTGGATGACCAGTCATAGAAGGCACAACCCGTTTTATTGTTGTGCAAGGATCCGTCGGTGAAAATAGCCAAACAGTCTGGCCATTTATTCCGCAGCAAATTTTGCAGGTATTGGGTCGCTGTGTTGGGATTCGTGTAGGCAGCATTTGGCAGACGCAACGTGGTGAGCTGTTGCTTGAAGAATTGGTATGGGATCGTGTACGGATACGGGGTTGCTGAGAAAGCCATCCATTTGAACAGGTCACTTAGTTTAGTGAAGCTAGTGCACAGGAGAGGTGACGGCCTCTTTGTCCAGTAGCGTTCAGTGAGGTTGTCAATAGCCAACTTTCGTATGCTGCTGAAAATATCTTCATTCTTGCTGCAGAGCTGGAGTAGGAAGCGGTCTGCAAGCATGTTTCGGCGCAAATGAAGTGGGGGTTCTCCGGATTCAGCTAGCAGGGCGTTGATAGGGGTTGACATTAGTGCTCCTGATGTTATTCGCAAGGCTTTGTACTGGATTCGATCCAATTCCTGTAAAGGTGTTTGTGCTGCTGATCCGTAGAAAATTGACCCGTAGTCAAGAACAGCTCTGATTGTGGCTCTGTAGAATAGCAAAGCAGTCTTTGGGTCAGCCCCCCATCTTGTGTTGGTGAAGGAGCGCAGTATGTTCAGATACTTTTCTGATTTGGAGGCTAAATGTTGTATATGGGGGTTCCAACTCAGTTTCGTTGTTAGTGTCACACCAAGAAACTTAGTCCGGCGGACACAAGAGAAGGTGGTTCCTCCAAGAGCGACGGTCTCCCCCAGTGGAAGTCTCTGTCTTCGAGAGAAAGGGCACACTGCAGATTTCTGAGAGGATATCGATAGACCTAGGTGGGTGAAATAGGCTTTGATGTTGGTGACGGCTTCATCAAGAAGATTAATGCACCTATCTGGGTCGGAGTCCGTGCAGTAGAGGCATACATCGTCTGCATACTGGATTATTTTTACCTCCTCTGGCAAGTACTCCTCAACATCCGATATATAAATAAGATAAAGGGCCGTACTAAGAATAGCCCCCTGTGGTAGTCCTTTCCAGGTTTTGCGAGGGGGGGAGAGTTGTCCGCAGGTACACACATAAATGTTCCTTTCTTCAATCAGCCGGATGATGTTGTTAGCAGCTACGGGTGGTACTCCAGTGCTCTGGAGTTGGTTGAGTAACAAGGGAAGACACACATCATCGTATGCTGACGTGATATCCAGGAATAATGCCAGAGTCGTTTGGTTGTTGGTGAGGCCATTGGATATGTCAGTGACAAGTCTGCAGACCGCGTCCATGGTTGACCGTTGAGACCGAAAACCAAACTGACTGGACGGTAGGTGTCCCTTTGCCTCCAACCACCACATAAGTCGGAACTTGACCATTCGTTCAAAGGTCTTCATGAGGCAGGAAGCCATAGCAATAGGTCGGAACGATTTGGCATTATTTGGGAGCTTGCCAGGTTTGAGAATAGGTACGATAACATATTCCATCCAGGAGTCGGGGTAGGTGCCAGTTTGCCAAAATAGATTGTAGAAATCCAGGAGTTTCCGTTGATATGCAGGAGGCAGCTGTTGTAAGACTTTATAGGGGAGACCATCCATTCCTGGGCACGTATTTGACTTACGGGTGACTGCAGTCATGAACTCCTTCATTGAGAAAGGGGACATGAAGTGGTCCACATCTTGGTTGTGTGGCTGTCTAGGAGATCCATTTTGTCGTGCTGGAGGGTTTACCCAGTCTGGTGTTAGGCTCCCGTGGAACTCTTCAGTCCAGTCCCCCTGTAAAATTGGCCTAGGTGGAAGCTTCGATCTTTGGAGCACTTTGATATGCTCCCATATCTGTCTGATAGGCGTTGATCTATTAATTTCGTCGCAGAACTTCTGAAATGCATCTCTTTTGGCCTTAGCCAATACTGATTTAGCGATCTCATTCTGTTGGTCTGCCCCCACAAATGTAAGGTAGCACGGATTGTCTTTGTATCTTTGGAAGGCCCTCTTCCTGTTTTCTACCGCCACCGAGCAGTCAGCGTTCCACCAGTAGTTTCTCAGGGGTTTAGGATGATTTCGTCGCCGTGGCACAGCATGGTCGCTAGCATCCCACAGCAGTTGGATGAACTCTTCATATGATAGTGCCGATCCTACCAATTGGTCTTCGTGTTGAATGAGATAGTGACCGAATTTTTCCCAATCTGCTTTCTCAAAATTCCATTTCTTATGCGGCATCTGAGCGGTGGATGGATCCTCCTCCTCTTCATCAAACGATATGAGTGATGGCCAATGGTTGGATCCCATGGGATCTGATATAATTTTCCAGTCAAACCTATTTGCCCAGTTTGAACTGACAAAAGTCAAATCCACCGCAGAGGCGTGTGTATGGTTTGCCGCAGGTATTAGAGTTGGTGTGCCATCGTTGAGATAAGAGAATCCATTTATGGCTGCTGCGTCGAAGAGGTTTGTGCCCCGCCGGTCGGTAAAGGAACTCCCAGCTGCCACGTGATGGCAGTTGAAGTCCCCCGTGATCATACAAGGTCCGCTGAAACTTTGAAATAGAGAGTCCCATTGTCGACTTGTTACATTGTTTGCTGGAGTATTATAAATCGAAACCACTGTAAGCTTGGAATTTTGATTAAGTGTTAGAATTGCTCCGACCAAAAAGACACCCTCGAATTGGACCGTGATGTTCAGTGGTTCATAGTGGATTCCTTGTTTTATTAGGAGAGCAGCTCCTGCTCGGCCATCAGATCTGTCATGACGAAGGAGGTTATAGCCCCTAAAACGGTACGTCCGTTCAGGGTGAAACCAAGTTTCTGATATAGCAGCGGCTGTTACTGGTTTTTCTGACAAGAAATGTTCTAAGCTATTTCTGTTGCTGACGAGGGAACGGGCGTTCCATTGTATAAATGATATTTTGTTGTTGTTATTGTTATTGCTATTATTATTATTATGATTAGGGTTGTTGTTATTATTGATTGTTAGGTTTGACGCCATGGTTTGTTATCATTCCTTGTAAAAGTTTGGATATAGATTGGTGGAGGATCATATCCTCGGACTTATTTGAGTGTCTCGCAATAAGACGTTCAATGTCATTAGCTGTTTGGGTGATAATTTCTATGTCGTCTATGTCCATGTTGTCCTGCTGGTGGTCGGGTCTCATTTTCTGTTTATTTGTGCGAGGGAAAGCAGGAGGCGGGACAGATGAAGATGACTCCTGTAGACTTGCATTGTAGATTTGGCTTTCCGCGAACCAGTCGTCCGCATCTTCACCTGTGCCTGGTTTGGCTGGTCTTTCCGGTCTTTTGTAGGGTTGGATTCGTTGCTGTGGGAGGCGACGAGATTGCTTCTTTTGTTGACTTGGGGGTGGTAATCTGGGGAAAACTTCCGGTTCGGTAGTACCTTCCGACTGGTTGAGAAGCTGGAAGCGGTTGCTCACAACTGTTGCATATGGATCTGCCATAAAGCGATCTCTGTTTTGTTTTTGCTTTTCAAGAAATAATGGGCACTTCTTGTCATTAGCCTTGTGGTCAGTTCCTTTGCAGTTGATGCACAAACTAACTGCGGTTCGAGCAGATGGACATGTCGAGCTTTCGTGTTTCTCACCACAGTGCAGGCATCGGAATCCATCTCGGCACTGGAATTTGATGTGTCCAATGCGGTAGCATAGTGTACATACCCGCACAGGAGGTACGTACGCATTTACGCGGCAACGCATGCCGTAAATTGAAATGTGTTCTGGGATCGTTTGTGCATCAAATACTATGAAACATGTAGGGAGTATGGTTCTTTGAGTCGTGCCATCAGGGTTTACTTGGAGTTTTGACAGTCTTCTCATTCTGATAACTGGAACGGGAGAAATGATTTCCCCTAATATCTCCTCGTCTCCAAGAGATGTGTCGATATTACGCACTACACCTGTTTTGTAAATCAGTGAGTCTGGTATATACGCAAACAGGTTTTTTTCCGAAAATCCGGTAAATTCTAATAAATTATTTGCTGCCGTAGCTGTAGCCGTTTCGATTTTGATGCGGTTTGCGCCTACAGACGATACGTTTTTGATGGAGTGTTTATCTATTTTCGTGTTGTTAAATAGCCATTTTCCAAACACCATGGGGTGGGTTTTACCTATTTTTCCTGCTTTACTCTCAACAAAAATAAAGAATGGTCCGTGATCGGTGTTCCTAAAACGGTTCTTAGTTGCTCGTAATAAGTAGTCGGGAGAGGTGTGTGAAGTCTTCGAATCGTCCTTTAGTTGATTAGTGTTGGGTTGACTTAGTAACGGTTGTTGTTGGTCTTTGAGAGGCTGAGTGTTGTTGTTAGGCGGTGGCGAGGGGGGCCCTCCCCCACTTTCGACCCCCATCTATGACTCTTTAACTGTGGGCTTATTAGAGAGATAACACAGTTGAATACAGATGATACCAAACGGATCGGAAGATAAAACAAACAGAAAAAAGAAGAAAAACTCATTTTTTCAGAGGACAAATTATCACCGATCATAACTGTGATGATCGGCTGCTCAACCGAAAAACATCTGTTCACATAACGGGCCGAGTCAGATCGACCTCCCAGAGTGGGGACCCCCCGACCCCCCTCTGGGTCTTGTAAAGGGGTATAAAAGAAGTTGTTTCAATCCAATAAACTACTCATTCACAAATCAAGCTCTTCAACGCCTCGTCAATCATTTACATCAGAGGTTCCCAACCAGTGTGCTGTGGCACACTGGTGTGCCCTGAAGTCCCTGTAGGTGTGCCGCGAAATTTTACCGTCTTTTTTACTAGTATTTACTTTTTTAATTCGCCGTGATAATAATTTTTACCGACTATTTTTCATTGAATAAAACTTCTGTTCTGCGCTTGTCTGCTGTTTCAATAGTTCAACACTCGACCAACACAATGCGGTAGCAGCAGTATCATATATGCAGACGTGCATTAGTTCAACATAATACCGCTTGTGGCAATAGCGTTTGAAGACACTCACATCTCACACAGACAGTCGTTGGTCAAACATCAAGTCCCGTATGATTGAATTTCTTTGCACGTTGTACTCAGAGTTAGGCTACTACTCGCTTTTAAAATGGATCGATTTCTAATTAGGAGAGAATTACCTAGTGCTAATGCGAGTACCAGTTCAAGTGAACGCAATGAACATCTGACTGATGATGAAAATATTTCGGAGTGTATACCTGCGAAACGCAAACGGATTGCTAATAGTGATTGTGTAAAGGGAATTGTTTGTCAGTACCATGAAAACTATTTATCGTTCGGTTTCACGTCATCTGGTGGTGAACAGCCTAAACCTTTTTCCTAATTAGTTTGCATAATGAGCACAGCATTAACTCAATGAATTATGTTTTAAATTATATTTTTAAAGATAGCAACATAGTAAAAAAATCACATAACAATACATTATGATTATACTCATTATATTATGGAGATTATTTACCCAAGTGTGCCGTGGCTGAACGAGTTTTTAAGTTAGTGTGCCTCAAGCTAAAAAAGGTTGGGAACCGCTGATTTACATCCTCAGTTCTCGCTGGATCACTACACTGGTGACAAACCGACGTTCACGCACCTTCGTCCCGGCCTTCACTACCACCTCGGCTGCCTACTGTCTGCGACAGGAACGCGGCTCCGCAGCGACGCCCCACCAGCGCTCCGCCTCTTGCGCCCCCACTACGCCGGGCGCGTCATCGGCCTTATCGACGGACCCCCACTTCCTCGCCCCGCCCAGCGCTCCACGTAAAATGCGAGCGCCCGCCATCGAAATCATCATTTCTCTGTTACAGCTTTCCCGGACTGGCGCCTAAGAAGAAAATGGACCCCAAACCTCCGAAACCGGCGGAATCGACTCCAGCTCCCGCTTCTCTCAAGCTCCGGCCTTTCGACCCAGTCTTTCCCCACGTATGGTTCGCACAACTCGAACTGGTTTTCGCACAAGAAGGCCTAACTACACTGGAAGCCCGATTCACCCGTGCCTTCCTCGCTCTCGAGCCCCGGCAAGCGGACCTCTGCGCCGACATCACCGCCTCGAACGCCGCCAGTTACCGGACGCTGAAGGACCGGCTCATCGCCGCACATGCACCCTCCGACGGTTCCCAGCTCGCTGCGCTGCTTCAGCCCTCCTCCGCAGATGAGCTCCCGTCTATCTCCCGACTTCTCTCCTCCGAGCGCTACCCGAGAGCCTCCGGCTTCACGTAGCGGCCCGCGACGAACCGGATATGACAAAGCTAGCTGCGACCGCTGACCGGCTCCTACCCTTCCTTCCACCTGCTCGTATGGCCACCGTCGACGAGGAGGTTCAGGTGATCCAGCATCGCCGCCAGCAGCGACCTTCAACGCAGCGACAAACGCCTCCACGCCGGCCTAACCCGGGACTCTGCTACTACCACCGTACGTGGGGCCCTCGCGCGCAATAATGCTGCAGCCCGTGTACTTGGCGATGCCAGCCGGCGGGAAACGCCGACGCACGGCCCGATCAGCCGTAACGGCCGTGCGCATGAACCACACCTCCCGGCTTTTTCTTCGCTGTCGAAAAACGGCGGTACAATCCTTAGTGGACACCGGCTCCGACGTATCGATCGCCCCGAACACCTTACTCCATCGAACGTCAAAACGTTCGAGCACCCTGCGGGCGGCCAACGGCACAGAAATCCGCACCTATGGCAACCACACCGCCTCGGTACATCTACCGGACCTACCGCCATACGAATGGACGTTCTTCGTAGCCGACGTCTCGACTCCGATTCTCGGCTCGGATTTCCTCACGTACCACGACCTACTCGTCGACCTCCCTAACGCTCGCCTCATCAATGCGGCTACTAGCACGTTCATCAAGGGCACAATTAACCTCGTTCCCCCGGCAAACTCCATCTGTAGCGCCGCGACAAACGAGCCCCGTTTCCAGGCTCTTCTCGACGCCTACACCCCTTCCTCCACGCCCTGCGAAGCGCCTGTCGAACACCACATCGTAACAAAAGGCCCACCGTGTCATGTGAAACTCAGAAGACTCTCCCCGGCCCTATACACAAAAGCCTAGGCTCACTTTGCCGAACTTCTCGCAGCTGGCATCGTCGAGCCGTCGGAAGCCCCTTGGTCCAGCCCGCTACACATTGTACCAAAACCGGACGGTGACATCCGCCCCGTCGGCAACTACCGGGCACTCAACCGCCTCACCGTACCCGATCGATACACCGTGCCGCATCTACATGATTTCACAACAGACCTTTCCGGGACCACGATATACAGCACTTTTGATCTCGCGCGCGCTTTTTTTCATTGCAAAATAAGCGAAAAGGACGTCCCCAAAACAACTATCCTCACTCCGTTCGGCGCCTACCAATTCAAAAGGATGAATTTCGGCCTCCGCAACGCGGCACAAACTTGGCAACGGTACATGGACCACGTTCTACGGGACCTCCCCTTCGTCTACTGCTACTTGGACGACCTTCTGGTAGCCTCCAAAAACCCCAATGAACACACACGTCCGCGCCCTGCTCACCACTCTGGCGAAATACGGCCTTCATATCAACACCGCAAAATTACAGCTCGCCCGTCCCTCCGTCAAATTCCTCGGCCACATCGTCACGCCCGACGGAGTCACCCCCCTACCCGAACGGACGGCTCTAATAACGAAGTTTCCTCGACCCGACACAGTGCACGACCTCCGCACATTTCTCGGCCTCATCAATTTCTACCACCGCGCCATACCCCGTGCTGCCACCACCCTCAGACCACTCGTCGAGATGATACCCCCGGACGCCCGCAAACGGGACAAACGCAAAACACACTGGTCTACCCGCTTTCGAGACGGCAAAACACCTCCTCGAAAAGGCCGTAACGCTGGCACACCCGAGCCCGACCCAACCGCTCGTCCTCCACACTGACTCATCCGACTTCGCAGTAGGGGTCGTCCTCCACTTCCTCAACAGAACGCACCTACGCCCCTTGGGGTTCTTCTCCCGTTCACTCAACCCGGCACAATGCAACTACAGCACTTTCGACCGCGAACTATTGGTGATCTACCTCGCCATTGTCCACTTCAGACAACAAATTGAGGGCCGCCCCCTTACGGTTTACACAGACCATAAACCCCTCACAACGGCCCTCACTACACAGTCGAACACCGCACCGCCGACTCGCCTCAGATACTTACGCTTCATCTCCGAGTTCACAACGGACATCCGATACGCTGAGGGGGCCTCTAACGTGGTCGCCAACTACTTGTCACGCTTACCTAGTGCTGCGAACAACCCCGCCCACAACACACACGCAGTCGCCGCCTATCGCCCTCCTTTCACGCTCCAACAGCTCGCGGATGCACAGGCCGCCGACGAACACGTGCTGCAAATGGACCTCCAGCCTCAAACCATAAACGGGCACGACATCTTGTGCGACCTCTCCGACTCAGCGCCACGCCCGTACATCTCTATGGCGCTCCATAGTTCATGCAAGTGGACTGGGAGTGGAGTGTCCCAGCCCAGACCAAGCTTCCACAGATCCTGAATGAAACTCTTGAGATGCAGAGTGATAGGGGTCAGGAATCCGAGAGGGTCAAAGATACGAGTGACTGATGATAGGATGGCCGTCTTAGTAAAGATCACTGACAGCTGCTTGATGGTGTAAAGGAAGCAGTCCACCAGTGGGTCCCAATTCAGTCCTAATATTTTTATAGCATGGTCCTCCTTGTCACTAAAAGAGACAGGCATATTTTCATCCTTAGTTGGTATACCCTTGAGCACTTCTTCGCTGTTGCTTGCCCACTTGCTGAGGCTAAATCCACCACATTTCATCATGTTGATTAGGTACTTGACCCTGAAGTTCACAAACTTCCTTGATAGCATCTACACCAGTAACCAAGTTTGAGCAAATTTGGGACGAGATTGTGGACTTATATGAGGAGGCAAACATGTCAGTGAGTTTCCCTTCTGAAATCGAGGCTATTTTGATGTTGAATGCGCAAAAATATTACTATCAATCCAACGCCAATTTTGAAAAGTTGTGTAATCCAGTTTTACAATCGACATCTGGCCCCTGCAATTCAACCCTGCAGAGGTCGCACATGAAGAACTTGCCGTCTATCATGATTCCCGAATTCAGCGGCGACATTGCCCAATGGCCCAAGTTTAGGGACATCTATATCTCGCTAGTCCACAATGACGAAACGATCACTCCCAGCCTCAAGTTCCAGTACCTCAAATCAGCTCTCACAAGTCCAGCTGCCAGTGTGATTACACGGTTCGCTATTGAGGATGATTCCAACTACACTCTTGCCTGGAGGGCAGTCACTGATGCCTACGACAATCGGAGGATGCTGGCATCATCATATTTGAACCAGCTTATCGACTTCAAGCCATCACCGGGAAAAACTGCAGTGGAGACCCTACAGGCCTTCCGTTTGGGAGTCTCTGACCCAATTGCAGCATTCCATCTCCTCGGCATACAGAACTCCTCGGAATTCATCCTCTTTCACCTGGCTTCAAGAGCCCTAGACACCACCACCCGAGAACAGTTTGAAATGGCCAATGAGGGCGGCAACTTCCCTACATTCCAAGCATTGGACAAATTTGTTAATAGTCGATGCATTGCTCTCCAACTGGCATTTGGTGGAAAAGGTCCCTCTGGGATGAGTGAGGACTCCCAATCGCGGAAAACTAAACAACACTCCCCGGCAGGCTAAACCTACTGCACTCCTCACTAGCGATCCATCAGCGGCAACAGGACAATCAAGTGAAGCTTGACATCCTTCCAAACAACGAGATTTGCCATGCTGTCTGTGGGCATGGTTCTTGCCACCACTTGCTGTTGCCTCAATTATGATGAAGCACGAGCTGGTGAACATGCTGTCATGATGAGGGACAGGTCTGGGTGTGTAAACTGCCTCTCTCCCCATCACTCGTAGGGGACTGCAAGTCTCGATGGCACTGCCGCTTTTGCCCTGAGAGGCATCATGCCAGTTTACACCAACATTCGTCCTCTATCTCGGCTGGAAAATCCAATTTGGGGCGAACCAGCATCGCTATGGGCTCCGCTCAACTCTACCACAGCGGAGGGAAATGTTCTTTTGGGTGCTGTGGTTGCAGAGGTTGAGGATGCTAGGGGAAATTTCCTAGCTGTCCGCATAGTAGTAGATTCTGGTAGTATGTACTCGTTCATTACGAAGAGATTCCTTGACCGACTTGAACTATTTGCTGAAAGATGTCGAAAGAAGATATCTGGAATAGGTCATCGATGGTATCAAAGGAAAGAGATCCATCAAGCTCCGGCCGCGTGACAGCAAATCACTGGAATTCATCACTGATGCCGTGGGGGTGACTAACATCACATCTTATCTTCCAAGTGTAACTCTACCAGTTGGCATTCGAGCTCGCTATGAGCAGTACTCCCTCGCAGATCCAATGTTTTGGTATCCAAGACCTGTGGATTTCTTGCTTGGTCTGGATTTGTTTGCAGATATTTGCACTTGCAGCACCGTATCATTTGATGAGGGCTTCCCCAAACTGCTGCCATCAGTGTTTGGACACATAGTAATCGGCAGATATCATGATTCCCCTGCTGCTGCTCAGTCCATGGTGTTGTTTTCATTGAGTGAGCCTGATGACCTGAATGAAGAGCTCAAGCGCTTTTGGGAAGTAGAAGAGCCAGCAGTGAGTCCACCATCTATTAGCCCTGAGGAGGAGTGCTGCAAGGACCATTTCATGCAGACACACTACCGCACTGGGACTGGACAGTATGTTGTTCGCCTGCCATTTCGAGATGACAACCCAGTGGTCGGTGACTTCTCCACGGTAGCAATCAAAAGATTCAGGAATCTTGAGCATAAGCTGGAGCAGAATCCACAGGTCAGAGCCAAGTACTGCGAGTTCATGGATGAGTATCTCGCAATGGATCATATGGCCATTGCTAGCTCCACTCCAACATTTATTATCCCCCATCATTGTGTCACAAAACAGTGTGGGTCAAACATAAAACTGTGAGTCCTGTTCGACGGAGTGTCAAGATCTCTCCATCCGGTCTCAATGAGCAACTGCTCAGTGGTCCAAAACTTCAAAAGGACATCCGTAGCATCCTACTTGGGTTCCACCAGCACCTTTACGTCTTCATGACGGATGCAGTCAAAATGTTTTGAATGATTCTGGTTGACAAGAATGATCGGCCTTACCAGAACATCTATTGGTGCTCTTCTCCCTCAGGTGCCATCTACACCTATTCCCTGAAGACTGTAACATATGGGCTCCGTTGTTCCCCATACTTGGTGCTTAGAGTCATCAAGCAGCTGTGCACAGATGAAGGACATAGATTCCCACTTGCCAATCGAGCCCTCCCTAACGACATCTATGTTGCCGAATCAACATGATGAAATGTGGTGGATTTAGCCTCAGCAAGTGGGCAAGCAACCGCGAAGAAGTGCTCAAGGGTATACCAACTGAGGATGAAAATATGCCTGTCTCTTTTAGGGACAAGGAGGACCATGCTATAAAAATATTAGGACTGAATTGGGACCCACTGGTGGACTGCTTCCTATACACCATCAAGCAGCTGTCAGTGATCTTTACTAAGACAGCCATCCTATCATCAGTCACTCATATCTTTGACCCTCTCGGATTCCTGACCCCTATCACTCTGCATCTCAAGAGTTTCATTCAGGATCTGTGGAAGCTTGGTCTGGGCTGGGACACTCCACTCCCAGTCCACTTGCATGAACTATGGAGGGATGCAGTTCAACAGCTCCCCTTGATCAGCCAACTTAGGATTCCTCGATTTGTCAATACCACTGGCCACTACAGATGCCAGATCATCGGATTCTCTGATGCCTCATCTAAAGCATATTGTGCTGCAATTTGCTTAAGGATACAAACTGGCTCCTCAGTCGGTGTCTTCCTGCTAGCAGCCAAGTCAAGATTGGCTCCAGTTAAAACCCTTTCTATACCAAGACTGGAGCTCTGTGCAGCCTTCCTGCTATCTGATCTGTTCTTTACACTTTCAGAATTCTTGGATTCATTGACGGGTGACATGGATGAGCCAGTCTGTTCAGACTCTACTATAGTGCTCGGATGGCTCAACACACCTCCATATCTATTGAAGACTTTTGTCTGTAATTGGATTGTCCATATAACGGAGCGGCTACCGATTTCTGGATGGCGCCATGTGGCATCTGAGGAGAATCCAGCAGACTTGGGATCCAGAGGAGTCCTTCCATTGGTTTTGGTGAGCAGCAATCTTTGGTGGACAGGCCCCTCGTGGATGAAGTCTCCACAAGAGCAATGGCCAAAACCGATAATTTCGTATGAGCCAGAGTTGCCAGAGCTCAGAGAAACTCCTTTACTTACAGCAATAAACATGGACAACACCTTTATCACCTGGATGTCACAATTCTCATCTTATAGCCAGCTCGTACGAACAGTTGCATGGCTCAACAGATGGTTATATAGCACCAAGCATATGGGTTGCTGTTGTTGCAGAGTTCGCACCGGCACGCTCTCTGTCTATGAAATCAACCAGGCAAATGTTACCTGTATTAGGGCTGTACAGCAATATCATTTCTTTAAGAATGGACTGCCTACAGGTGAGAAAGCAGCAGAAGTCTTCCCCAACCTAGTCTCATACATTGATACTGATGGGGTCTTGAAGGTTGGTGGATGTTTGGCATTGGTAAATCTACCTGAAAACAGCAAACACCCGGTTCTGTTGCCCAGCAATGCACGCTTCTCACTGCTACTTCTGGCCCACTATCACAGAGTGTTTCTACATCCAGGGCCATCACAACTGCAGGCGCTCATCCAACTGCGTTACTGGATTCCATCCCTAAGGAGGTTAGTCCGTAAACGTGGATTTCTGTGTTTAGTGTGCTACAAGTCGAGAGGCAGGATCTTCAATCAGCTGATGGGGGACCTCCCTGGCTATCTCTTGGAGGGACGTCGAGCGTTTGGTCATGTGGGGGTGGATTTTGCTGAGCCCTTTATCATGAGGGAATCACTGAGGCGGAAGGCACCAACCTCAAAGGTGTACTTGAGCCTGTACGTATGTATGGTGACTAAGGCAGTTCATCTGGAAGCTTTCACCAGACTAACCACCGACGCCTTCGTTGCTTCCTTCCACAGACTCATATCACGTAGAGCAATCCCATGCAATGTCTATTCTGACAATGGATCTAACTTCATAGGGGCTGCATGTCATCTAAAGGAGCTATACAACTGGTTTCAGGACTTATCCAACAGGGTCACCATTGCCGATTTTGCAAGTGGCCACGGGATTAACTGGCATTTAGCCCACCACAGACACCACATTATGGGTGGGATTTGGGAGGGTGGAGTCAAATCCGTAAAAGGGCGCCTCCAAGTCATAGCTGGGGATACTCTCATGACATTTGAGGAGATGGCTACCTTGCATGCCAGAGTCGAGGCTTCACTGAACTCGGGCCCATTGTGTCCAGTATCCTCGAGCCCTGAGGATGTTGAGTGCCTTACCCCTGGTCATTTCTTGATCGGCGACCCTCTCTGCACATTTCCTGAGCAGTCAGGATTGGAACAGAGACCTAACCTGCTGGACCGCTGGCAAATGAACAGTCAAATGTTCCAGCAGTTCTGGAGCAAATGGAGGCTGGAATACCTTGTAACACTCCAAGCCCATACCAAATGGCAGAGACAGACGGCTAACCTCCAGGTTGATGACCTGATTCTTCTAAAGGACGCTTGTCAGCCCTTACAGTGGCCATCGGCCAGGATGGTGGAAACTCAACCAGGGCATGATGGACTAGTTAGGAACAGCCGATGGCTCCATCCTGAAGCGACACGCCTCTCAGTGCTCACCACTACTCCCACTTCGTGAGGATCCGTACTCTACAGAAAATTAGGGCTCAGTTTGAAAATATTCAAATTTGGTTGGTGGCATGTTTAGGCAGAAGGTCCTTCTATCCAGATCTCCTATCTCGCGTCTGATCATCTAATCTCAGTGCATGTCACTTTTGCACAATCCCCACTATCGATGCTCTCACGACTCCGACGCCCCGTCGTTCCCCAACTCTTCAGTAACAACTGTTCTTCCAGTGTGAACCATTGTCGTTCCGCTCGATCGCTAAATCACGTTGTATACGTCGAATTCGATCCATTCGCCAAATTTGGTACCGATCTCATTTCTATCACCTGGGCACATCTATCTAGTCGGCGGTCTACTCGCCCTTCTATAAACAAACTGGCGTGTAGTTTGCTTACAAATTGGCCATCAAAAATTCTATTGCAACTATAATATCGCAACACTTTGTGCACTACCTATTTCTGAGCTGAATATTGTGGAAGGACGTTGCTGTGTCTCATTCGATTTGGCCAGCCACATGCAGTAAGGGCATAGAACAACTAGGTACCTTTATTGCTGGGGGTTCTGCTCATCGCGCCCTTCCAAACATGATGTTTTCAATTTTTTATACATCATATATGTAGTTAGCTAAGTAAAATCTTGATCACATTCAACCAGCATTACCTTCCCTGACATTACGTCTTCATCGTCCACTCTCCACTATAGCCAAAAGAGGGTCAAGAAAATTGACATATAGAAAGTACAGATCGAACGAATTTATCTGAGGATTCTAGTTATACTTGGATAGGTACACATCTATTTCTTTTAAAAATCTGCAATTTTCTTGTTTCCATTCTTGCGTGGTCAGGTGTGATGTTTATGGTGAAAATGCCCGAGAAAAGTCATCGCATACACCAGTGGGTCCCGTTGGTTGAAACAAAAAAACTTGGAATTACTGAGGATACCTACTATTACGTCAGTCGAGTTCAAATCAGTATTGATTCGATTGCTTTAATTTACCTAGCGTACCAAAACACACAAGACTCAAAGAAAAACGGAGTTATTGAAAAAATAGTCTATTTCCACTAATACACGAAAACGCAAAAAACACTGTTATAACAACAGTGTATTAGTGGAAATAGACTATTTTTTTCAATAACTCCGTTTTTCTTTGAAATGGTTTCCACGATTTCGTCGCGAGTGATTTAGTTCACACAAGATTCACATTGTTGTATTCTAGTTAACGAGAGATTCTCAAGAGACCGAGGTATTTGATAGAATAATCGAGAAATTCGAATTATTGAGAGTGGAAATAGTGAGAGTCGACTGTAGGCATTTTACAAATTCTGTATTCCTGGTTGCCATTCGTTAGACTGGGAAAGAAATATCTATGCAGGTAATGGAGTTTAAGGTGAGGGGCTAAGAGTGGGTATGGACATTGCCATGTCCTGACCACCACTTTCAATAAATTTTTATGGTTGAGTGGAAATAAGGAGCTGAAAAGTAAGCATCCATTTTAGTAGGTACTGTGTCGTTGGATTTGTTGTAAATGCTTTTATCCTTGTGCTCTGAAATTCTACAGAATGTTTACAATGTTTCAGAGGCTGAACGCCCCACCGGTAGTCTCTCAACGCCAGAACTGGAGGCATCTCGTTTCCTGTGTCCACCCAGTGTAGCAGTTAGTGGGAATCCTGATTCCAACAAAAGTAAGAAAGGAATTCTAGTGGTTGCTGTATTGGTCCTAATTTGAATTCCATCCAATTAGTGGTGTATCCAGAAAAATTCAGAGACAAAGATATACATCCATAATAAAATGTCAAAAACTAACTTATCTCTGCTAATACAGAATACACGGTGTCACATGATAAGGTGTCACACCTGCAAGGGATCGATTCCACTGATCCATACAAACAAAACAGGCCCCATAGAAATTGTTGGTGATAAGTTTTTGAGTAATAGCCATTTTGCGTTTTTACATCACTGTTTACGCCAACAATAGGTAGGTAGCTTCAATTCAGTAGTGCCGTGATAAGAGTGTGTTCGACCTTGTCTCTGATTCTGTGGTGCGTCCTTATAGCTGCGTCCGGGTGGTGGAGCGGATCCCCTCCTTCTAGGATGGAAGTCGTGAGCAGATCCCAGCTAGCGTTAGATGAGACCGCTGTTTCGCTCTGCATCAGTTTTTCCATCAGCCATTTTCTTCGACCAGAGGTCCTCAGTCATCCTCGCCGTCGTTGACAGTATCGATATAATTCCTTTGGTGACCCTTGGTTCTTCGAACTTATATCTACTGGAAGGATTGTAAATAGCTGCATCAAGTTGCGTCTAAGCTTACCATCGTCCGATTTCGAATCCCGACTAAAAGGCAACTTTTCATTCACAGCTCCAGAGAAGGAATCGGGAACCTCAATCTACCTACCTGCTCATAGCTTGTTCGCGGCGGACACCCGGTATTTCCGTTGAAACATTTTGGTATCAATTTACGGAGCCAGGTGAGGAAGTGGGTGCCTGTTTTGACCACTTTCGTCGACGAGCGTCTCTCATGATTTCAATTGGCCGAATCCCGCCAAAAGGACTAATTTAATTTTTATAAGCACTCCAACCATAACCGTACCTGCCTACATATATATCGAAGATTTAAGTTCAGTTTCATTTTCTTTCAAGGGAGCTCCTTTAGGTCATTTCATTAGAATGTATATGTTATGTTCA